>JBBPTF010000280.1:0-19889 GCA_038094015.1 Phylloporus cf. gajari | reverse complement strand
TGGTAAGCTTTGTATTTGCTCCCTGCTTGTCTGATTGATATATCAGCTGCTCTCATGGAACCCTTACATATACTTTTGCTGGCTCATGTGATACATCAAGCATGGTGGGCTTTATGTTATCTTTGACCAGTACCCAACATCCTTGTATAACAATTTTAATGTCAAATATATTCAGGAACAGGCCTGTCACACTTGTAAGACATGCAATTGCATATATGACTAGTTTTGTCCCCCCAACCCTATTCCTTTCTACCTTCTACCTGATGCCCTCAGCGATTATAGAATAGTGACTACATCTTCTTTTGTTTTCTTTCACCAAATGTTAGTATCACTCAAAGATTAATGGACATGCACATACTTAGTTCAGGGCCCATCTGAGGCACAGACACGTTTCTTTGAAACACTGGGGTCCATATCAATTGAATCTGCTACTTGGTTGCGCCTTGAAGGCTGCCATGCATGCCTCCTACCTGTTGCTTCCACAGTTGAGGTCATTTGAGCCACCTGAGTGACATTTGTAGCGTGTGCATCCAACTGAATTGGTGGGTTGACAGGAAGGTTGAGGGAAGAGGCCAGGACAACTCCATTTTCACTCTGGCCAGAGAGTAACAGTGTCTGTACAGTTTCAGAGTTGGTTGGTGGCTGTGGCTGTTCAGCAATGGAGACAACACTTCCTTTGTTGTGCTTTGAGGGCTGTCATGCATGTTTCCTGCCTGTTGCTTCCATGGTCAAAGTTGTCTGAGCCACCTGATCAACGTTGAGAGCAGGTGCATCAATTGATGGTTTGGGAGGGAGAATGGGGGAAGAAGCTGGGGCAGTACTCTGACCAGAGGGTAACATTGTCTTCATGGTCACAGATTTGACCAGCTGTGACCATTTGGTAAGAGAGAGAATGCTATCCTGAACTGGATGTGTCTGTCTGATAGACTGTACCATGCTGGATGGCAAGGGTGTATTTTGAGGGTTTATGATCTGTATAGGTTGTGCTTCCTGGCATGATGTGATAGCAACCTGTGCAGTAGCAGAAGCTACAATTTCCTGACAAGTGGATACTTTGGCAGATATACCAGGTAATGTGCATGGATTAGTTGATGGACCACTGTCAGAGATAATGTTTGCTGGAGTGAAGCTGCTTGGCCAGGGCAATGGGCAGGAAAAAGATGTTTGATGCACTGTAGAGGATTCTACCAGGACCTGTGTGGGTGCAGAGAGGGTAGCAACACCAGCCAAGAGTTTGGAGGCAACATTGGCTGGAACTTCACCATTAGGCTTGCCAAACAGGCAGGAAGACAGTATTTGATTCATCATAGAGGATGGCACCTGCACCTGTATGGGGGCAATGCCAGCTGGGAGATCAGAGACTACATTTTCTGAAGCTACAACATTTGACTGGGACAGTGGATGGGAAGAGCATGTTGTAGAAGACTGCAATAGTGCCTGAATGGGGACAGGGATAGCAATAGTAGTTGGCAAGTTAGAGATGGAGTTTTCCAGAGCTGCACCATTGGGCTCAGGTAATGCATAGGGAGTATATGTCTGAGTTGTCATGGAAGACTGTGTCTGTACCTCCACAGTAGGGATGGTAGGAACAGTGACCAGCAAGAAGCTTGCAACAGCATGTTCCTGTGCTGTCAATATTTCATGGTGCCTTTCAAGAGTTGGCTCCACAGAAATAACAGGGAGCCCAATGCTAGTCATGGATGTCCCTGATAGGATGGGGGACTTGCCCCCATAATCAGCAAGGAAGCCCTCAAGCTGACTGATAGGTGTGTAAGTGCCAAAGTTATAAGTAAAGTCGTTGATGGCATTGACAACATCTGAGGGGATTAGTGAAGGTCCACTTAAGTCATCCTTGCCTGACCATGGACTGGGAGACAGTTGCAATGCTAATTGAGGCAGTAAACCAGGGGTGCAGGTCCCCATGACAGCAGCTGACATAAGGTTTGGTTCAGCAGCAGTCTCCAGGGCTGGATCCAAACTTGATGGTGCCCACTGAAGCTCCAGATTGGAAGGCACCTCACTTGGTTTCGCCTCAGAATCTGTCATGCTGTCATGAAAATCAGTGCCACCAAACCTGTACTAATGTCAGCGCTTACCTGGTACATGGTCCAGAAACTCTTTGTATGGTCGCATGACACTATTGTTGAACTCAGGATAAGCTTGGTTGAAGGTATAACCCAGGTTGGTGGTACCAACATGGAAGCTGCAGGCCTCAATTTGGTCCTCTGCCTCTGACATAGGTCCACCCATCAAGATGGTGAAAGACCAGCCAGTCAGGTCTCGTAACCTGTTTAAGAACTGACCAAGTGTTGGAGCAAGTCAGTTGATGTAGCTAGCAGCACAGTAAGTGACCACACAAACCCTGTCTGTATCCAACTGACTATTGACTATCTTTCATCTTTGGCTCACTTTTATTTTCTCTTTCAGCTACCATTGCTTTCCAGTGCTCTTCCACCTCTGCTATGATGCCTGGAGACTCCTCCTTGAACATATCCCATGAGATGCTCATAATCTTCACCAGCTTAGGTGGAAGCTTATCTGTCTGTGACTCTCCTGTAGCCACCACAGCCAATGCATTGGCAGTGTCCATATCATGTGCCTCCTTGATATATGGGTGAATCTTCTTATTGTAGTAGAGGCTCAGATAAGCCTCAATCTTGTGTGGCTTACATCAGTGGGTATGCTTTGATTGTATCAACTCAGCTATCAATGCTAAGGAAGCTTTGCCATCTGTAGCATTGGCTAATCTTGCTTTCTTTTTTACACCCCATGTGTTGCGCAACTTGTTGCACAATTGCTTCATCATTCATTAATACAACAGCCTTTATGACTCAATTTTTACAGCATACCTGCTTTCATACTTGGACCGCTTTTCCTAGAGTGGTATTTTGGTTGCTGGTCAATTCTGCACTCTTGTCTAATTCAGGGAATAGGATGGCTTGTTCAGGAAACACAGTAAACCAATCCACATAGGATGGTGACCAGAAGGTAGAGTAATCTCTCTTTGCTTGACATTGTACAAAATCAGAATGGTATTTCTGCAGGAAGAGTTCTTGCTCGGGCATCATCCACAATACCAGAGGCATCTGGGGAGTGGTAAATGTTGCTTAGCAGCTATTAGTATTGTGTACTGATGTATGTTTGCTTGCAGTTTACCCCATGTGCTTTACAAGGCAGAAAATGCATTGGACACAAGAAAAACTTGCAGATGAGAGAGAAACACGTTGGATGGGAGAGAAACATGTCGGATGGTTGAGAGCAGGACTGAGCCCTAGTAAGCATGAATATTGTATAAGCCCCTCGCTGACCATAACTAGTATGTACATGTATTGGGCAAGGCTTCTCTATGTGATTCCTGGTGGAAGCTAGATTTGGGAATATATAAGGACTGTGCATGTCTTCTTTCTTGCTTTCCTCCCAACTCCCATGTCACATCTTCCTGACACAGAGACACTGATTACAGATGCTCCAAGTGATAAACAACCTGGTCTTGAGTTCGAAGAATTCATTAGTAAGTTACAATTATACAGTGGCTGGTTGTCTCCTGGACAAACTTTTCTCAGAATGGCATGATGATCTCTCACACTTGAATCTATCATTGGAGGATGCAGACTGGCTGTCACAGGCCTTGAAGGGGCAAGCCTATCTGTGGTTCACTGAATACAAGGCATATCGAATCCAGTATGAAGGTATTCACAAAGGTGAGTAAATTTACTGTGGCTTGCCAGGGGTGGACTTATATGTTCATGTAAGTACAAGGATTCCAAGGTACTACAAACCTCCCCCATTGCACAAATACCATGAGCTTGTGCTGGGAGGTCACCAGCATTCTGATAGTATCCCTATCTCTGTCCACCACAAAACTGCAACCTATAATTCATTTGTCCTCACCATTCCTGAAAAGCATTCTACAGGACCATTTTATGCATCACATGTGGTCTCCTAGTTGGTGTGTTCATCCTTTGGCAAGTATTTTTTCCCCTTTCTCCATGTGACAGTATCATTGATGGTGTGATTTAGGACAAATGTGTCACTACTTGTTTCATGTGTGAGTGGAGCGACATATGTGAAGGTTAATTCAGTTGAAGATGGTGGCCAAGTTGTCCTGGATGCAATTGATAATGGTACAGCTGAATACCTGCATCGAGCTTAGCCTCCCTGTAAAGCCAAATGCTACTTTTTTGCACACTCCTTAGAAAGTGGACATTTTCCACTTGTCCCCACAACTGAGGCTTCTCAATAAAGGCTGGAATGCAGTGCCTCGTGTACTGGTTCAACATTCTTATATGCCAAATAGTCCATGGCAACTGCATTTTTCTATCATTATGTCTTATCAAGCATATTTCCACCTCTCACAGCCACTCAAACTAGTTATGAACCTTCCCAATTGGGACTGAAGTACTCTGTCATTTACTATAACTCTTCTATCACATGGTAAGACACAGTATGAAACCAAACAGGGTTGTTAGGAATGTAATAGGTGGTGTGTATGATTCACAATAAACTATAGACATTTGTGAGCAAACAGTACTCAATTGTTCAGTACAAACGAATAGGATTGACTACTCATAGTGAATGTGTGATTCAAGTTAGTGATCGAATGCAAGACTAGTTACCCCTAGGATTTTAATATCATACTACTATCTGATCTGCATCATCAGACAGACATATGGCAAATATCCTAGGACCCTCTCTACAGACTATCTAACAAACAAGCCTGATCTCACATACTCAGAACACCATTTAGCTTGGTAAATATTGATCCTATGTGCAACTGTTTCGTTCGTGGTGAATAAATCTCCTACCATCACTCAGCAATGTGTGATCATGTGAGAAACTACTACTATTTTGTCCTGTTTTATTAGAATGTTGTGTTCTGACCTTCATCATGCCTCGCCCAAAGCTATACAAAACAGCACAGGAGAGACAGCTCACAGCTCGAGCTTCATGTGCCAAGTATTATGAACAGTTGGTCTATGCTATTTCAATATTACTATAGGCCTTACTTGGCAGCAGACACCACACTGAAATCAATATGAAGGCCCAATCTAAATGATATGAGAGATGAACAGTGTACAGGTATGTAATAAAGGGTACACCTCATTGCATTGTTGGTTTACTAAACCTTGTAACTGCCTTTCCCCAGGGACATGTCTGCTAGCCCTTGGCGTTTGCTTGAAAGCATTATTGGACCATCACTTCACTCACTTATGGACTCGTTGTGTTTGGATTACATTGCTATGAAGAGCTACAAAAGAATAGATATGATCTATACAGCTGTGGGTGAGGTCCACATCACATTGATGTCCATTGGTGGTAGCAGATTGGGAGACCAGGAGCTACTCACTCTGCAAAATCGGGTCTAGTTGGCACTCAGGGTGATAGAGAATCTGTTGTGCAGTGCAATGGAGGAACTGGACATTGCTGTCATATGGCAGTGAGGTGTGTTACTTTACCAGTCCACCAGGACCTCATGGTAATCCTGATTTGTAGTACAAGACTTACTTTATGAGTTCTGAGAATCTCAAAGCACACAGTTGCTGTTGTGGAGTCAAGAAGTGGTTAGATGGTAACAAGAAGTACGAAGTAAGTGTATCAATCTATGAAAGGTTGTGTGATGCTGAAATTGATATCAAAGTTATCCCAACCAAACTTCATCCACTTCCACAGGAAGAAAAAATGCTGAGGTGCAGTCATCAGTTATGTCCAAGGCTGACAGGAGTGACTCACATGGCGGAGTTTGTCATACTTCTTGTTCAGCTCCTTCTTCTCTAAATTGCTTAGTGCTGTCTCCAAAGGAATAAGAGGAAAAATCCTCTCCCTGACCAGCCAACTTGTGTTGAAATCATCAACAAGTATAGTAAAGAATTTGCGACATTTAACCCCATCGCTGAATGTCCAAGTTTCATAGTCATACAAGTGTTGGATTGCCCATCCGATCTGGTGTGCATGGAGGGGAAAAGGGTGAGAACAAATGGCCATTGCAGCTCTGACAGCTTGCAAGATATGTTGGTCATTCTCTGATTCCCTATTATCTTGATCAGGTATGTGAATGTATTATGAGAATACAGACTTACATCTCATGCTCAAAAGGTGGTGGATCGAACTCCTGAACTCCTGGGCAACTCTTTATAACTCTCCCATGGCATGTTGTCACAGCATTCTCATGTAGAACCACTTGTTGCCATTGGGTTATATTGCAAAGTGGAATATGAGCTAAGTCGTCAGCTCATTTTGGTCTTATATGTTTACAGCAAACTAGGTCTGTATGAGCAGTTGCAGAGGGCTCAAAAAGCCTTGCCTCATCAAATTTGAAGCCTTGTCCACAAATGATAAGGTGAAGTACAAGAAACATCATATGTATCAAGCTCATGACCACAGAACTATTTCTGTTCGAACTGGATTTATGATTTCTCAGGAATCTGACTTAAGCACCTCTGCTGTGGTTCAAACTCAACTCAAGACTTCACCAGAATTCTCTCAAGCAGACAACCCGATGGAGCCTGCAGAAGACATTGACCACACTTACAATCACGCAAAAAGGGAGACACCTAGCATAAGTGGGTCATATCAGCACTTGGAAATTTCACTGGACAGCATGATACCCACAGGTCCACCTGTTACTTCAATGACTACCAGAGTGGTCTTTGTTCCTTGATGAACTCATATGTCTTGATGGATGTTGCAGTGATACCCACGATATCTGTAGTTGTGGTAGCAATATCCCCCTGTGCCACCACTGTGAGGACTGCTTTGGGTTGGATCATCTCTGTGCTGATTGTGTCCTTGTGCGTCATGTGAGAAGCCCTTTACACTGGATCAGAGTAAGCTTATCTTTGATTGCTCGGGTCACTGATGTAGTGCAAATTCAACAGACATGGAATAGTGAATATTTTCAGTGTGTAATGCTGAAATCATTGGGGCTTCATGTTCAGCTGGGTCACCCACCAGGGACCGTATACTATAATCAGAAAGCGGCAGCAGAGATGACTTTGTTATGATCAACACAAACAGAATACACAAGATAGGTTTAGACATCTGTGGATGCGAGCAGGTGCAAACACATTACAAGCAGCTTCTTCGATGCTGCTGGTTTCCCATGACCACCTTGGAGCCTCAGACCATGGCGACAGTCATAGTGCTCAAGGCCTTGCATCTACTCTCACTGGAATCCAAAGTGTCCACTTATGAATTTTACTCTAGCCTCATGCACCTTATAGACAACACAGGTCTGGAGGAAGTCAGAGTAAGTCTGGAGGCATTAATTTACACCTCATTTCTGATAACCTTTAGGATCGCTATGTCATGTTCATATGCATGACATGGGAATTCTGCCACCTAAGGCAGTTGAAATGTGCTGGCCAAGAGCATGACCAAAAAGGGATTGACACCAAGAAGGTGAGTGTGCTGTAAAATGCACTGCCTGCCCTCATCCGGGCATCAACTTGCCATTTGGCTGGGAAACGGTTCTGCCAGCAATTGGGTAAGTCATCACAGGGTCTAATATATGACAGTTAACTTAAATAATCTAGTTGGATCTATGTACTGTTCATTGCAATAGATGCAAATTTTTGGTTGAAGTGGAAAACCGTCTCATCTGATCAGACTGATCCAAGTCTCAATTGAGGCTGGGCATACTTTGTTGAGGAACAATCCTACAAAACATACCTGGCAGACTGCACCCATACTGCTCAAGAAGTTAGTAACCAGACAGATATTCAATCATACAGTTTGACTGATACATAATTAGAAAAGCACTTGTGTTGGTCACAGTGCCATCAATATGGCTGACTCGAAATCATCTCAGAGACTTACTGCGACGGGTGTGGGGACTATAGACTGTGCTCACCATGAAATGAAGTTACCCAATGGTGTAGGGGACCTTCAGAAGGGAGAGAAGTGTGTTTTATTCTTGCATTGCTGTCATTTTGTACTCATTGTTTAGATATGTTAACATGCACTACCTTGTCTTTTCAGCTGTGGCACATTTTGCCCTCCTGATGTTCAACTTTTCTTACGATATCATGTGCCAATGGCATAAGAAGCTTTGGACTCATGCATCTACAATTCCTGATCCCATCCATCCAAACCCTGTCTTCAAGGTTGTCCAGTTTTTCATGCCCAAGTTCCACCTGAAAGCTCACATCCAAAGTTGTCAAACATCTTTTTCATTCAATTTTACTCATTGGGTTGGCCATACTGATGGAGAAGTGCCTGAACATGGTTGGGCCAACTTTAACTATGTAGCATCAAGCACAAAGGAGATGGGCCCTGGGTCATGCCAGGATCATCTTGATGACCACTTTGGCAATTCAAATTGGAAGAAGTGTATTGGACTTGGTATGTGGTCTATTCTATCATTTTGTTGCTATAACTGGACATGATATTAGGGAAGACTATGTTACACAAACTGACAGAAGCACTGAAGAGCACACAAACCCATTGCCAGGAGCTTGATGGGCTCCAGAGTACCATAGAAAGGAGTCAACTAGTGAAATGGCTCCATGAAGTACAGGAATGGGAAGAAGACAATATGAAACCTAATCCATTTGAGAGTCGGAGTTCTCATCAGTTCTTTTCACAAGCATGTGGCCATGCCACTCACCCTTCCATTGTTGCAAACTAGCCTTAATGCAGTCTGCTGTAAGACTATGTCTTGCAGAACAGGAAGCACAGGATCTTCAAGAATACATGGACATATTGCTGCATGCGGATATATTGCCTCTAGTCCTGATGTCATCTGGTCTAGATATCCAGGACTTGCAGTAAGTCTCATCAGGTTGATATGCTTGGATGCACATCTGACAATTGACCGTCAAAAGGTGCTGACTGGCTAGTGATAGCACTGCATTGGGAATTCATGGATGCAAGGCCAGCTACTGTACATGCCTTCAGTTACCACACTGTGTGTGACAGGCAGCCCCACAGACACAGCTGATCATGATGTCCACAGACCTGAAACCATCAAACTCTTGTTACCTTCAGAACTACCTCCAGGGATCCCTTGCAGCAATTGATTGAAGCTGATCAAATAGGAACTACATTACACACAAGCCAATGATGTACTCAATGATGTTCAACGTAGCATTCAGCTTCATGCCCACCTTAATATCTTTAAGACAACAAATATTCGTGGTCAGCACACTAATACATGTGCTCGCAGTGTTCTTGACTATGCTGAAAAGAAGAAATGTGAGAGCAAGGTGAAGTATAATGCAGCACAGCTAGCATTGCTCATGCTAGATGGTTCACTCAATAAGTTTGGTTGGGAGGAAACACTTCATCCATTGTGCAATAATGACATGAGACATATGACTGATATGTTAGACAGTCAGACAGAGGGGACAAGGAACTTATCATGGATCTGGAAAGTCCCAAGTGTTTTGGGTAAGAGCGACGAGGATCTACAGGATTGTATGTTGGAGTTGCCATATCCATAATACCTTGTTGATCCTTTATAGGTTTGTGAGTCAAGTGGTGCAAGGCGCATGTTACGCTTGGTCTGGGTAGGGCAAAGCATAGTCTCAGAAAAGCTTATGCTAAAGCTAAGGGTCTAGAGGACTGGACAGTGATAAGGCATCACAGAGTCACTAGGCAACAGTTAAGCGACTAGGACTATCAATGACCAGGCAACAATAGTTGGCTGGACCTAGAGTGACCAAAAGGCTAATGACCAATCAGGTTGAGGAACTGTTCACAAGATGGTGAACTTGGTTTCTGGAGACTAGAGTACTAGAGGATGAACTACCTGTTCAGAGCACGGATGGAGACTCAATGAGGTGAGAGACGATGAAGAGAAAGTCAAGTGGATTGCTAGTCTAGAGGTACAGGCGGTAACTCTGAGGAGAACTGTTAAGTTAGGTTCAACTCCTGAGTGGAACTCTGAAACTTCGGAGTTCTTAGACGGATGGGACATTGGCTTCACCTTATGTGGTGCGCCCTTGTCAAAGTCCTGTCCTGTATTTGGGTCGGAGGTTGGAGGTAATCAGAGGAGAGTACTTAAGTACTCAAGTGAGAGGAAGGAGTAGAGACTAATTTAATATTTGAACTGAAGTGTACAAAGCTCGGAGTTACAGCTTATATACTAAGTCCTGTGTGGAGATTACTAAGGGGAACATTACAATTTCCTAGGTATTGGTAAGAAGATGAGTAAGGAGATCGGAGGGGTTGAACTCCAAGGCTATGCCCCAGTCATAGAGAAAACCAGATACTGCACACCCTTGCTGAGTCAGGGTGCTACAAATGAGTAAACAAGGATGACAGAAAAGGAATCTATACTATAATAGGAAAGTCCAATAGCTCCAAATCATGTTCTCTAGGAGAACGCATCAGAGATCGTAAGAAAAGTGGAATGGAGTTAGGAGTTGTACTTAGTGAAATTTCGGGATATGACAGTATCCCCCCTTTAGGCCTGAACCCCTGAAGGCCTAAGCAGAGGACCAAGTGAGAACAAAAGATCGGAGTTCGAAATCTGCTGGTCCACACTCCCAGGGTATAAAGCCCACCGGGTGTTGCTTTTGCTCCTCTATCCTAAATTCTTATCATGTCCGCCCCCGCCTACAACATCGCCGACCCTGCCACTTGGTCCGAGGAGCAACTCGCTAAAACCAAGTATGACAAACGCCACTGTCGTGTCAAGGAATGGAAGGAGGCTGAACAGAGGGCCTGCAAGGAGGCGGAGAAAAAAGCCTGTGAGGAGGCAGAAAGAAAGGCTCGTGAGGCCAAGGAGCGGAGAGTGGCGGAGGAGCAGAAGGTGGCAGAGGAGGCCGCAAAGAAAAAGGTGCATCGCAGCGTGGTCTTGTAGGGGCCAGGCTGACTGGTGACAGGCAGAGGAAGTCTGCTGCCAACAGTCCGTTGCCCAAGGCAAAAAGAGGGCCGCCAATCTGCCTGAGTGCAAACAGTGCATGGAGAACAACCTCGAGTGTGAGCTTGGGGTTGGTAAGTCCAAGTCTTGTACTGCTTGCCAGCAGGGCAAGCAAAAGTGCGAATGGCCCGGAGAAGAGAAGCCCGAGAGGAAGAGGAAGAGGCCACGCACGGAGGAGGCATCGGAGGTCGCGGAGCCCAGCAAGGCGCGCAAGAAGGCGAAGGAGAGCGAGGAGGAGGACCCCAGCTCTGAGGATGACCCCATTGTGGGGATGCTCAGAGACGGGTTCTCCTTGATGGATAGGCGCCTTCGTGCGCTGACCAACGCGGTCCGAGAGCTGGTCGCTCTTAAGAAGGAGGAGATCGACCTCAAGCGGAGGGAGGTGGAGTTCCTCTGGATGAGGATGGACTGGAAGTGGAAGGAGATTATAGTAGGGTAAGGGATGCGGAGGACAAGTCAGTCAGGGCGGACGAGGGAATTGTGGAGCCGGAGAATGGAGAAAAAGAGAGGGAGCAAGGAGGAGATGAAATCGAGCAGGGTGATGGGTCGGGGAGTGAGGAGGACAATGATGGCAATGTGGAGATGGATGTGTAGGTAGCTCCTTCGCCTCCAGTAGATAGTTTTCAAATGTAAGGTTGTTTTTCGCTCGGAGTTGGTGTGGTGTGATTTCTGGAGTTTCGGAGTCAGATCAGGGGCTAAACTGATAAAGCAGCTTCAGCTGTAGTAGCATCAACTACTGCTACAGCTGCTGGCAGGAGGTAATTTGCTCTTGCTCTGGCCAACAGACAAGAGAGATGGGCCCACCACCAGATGATGAGTAGACTGAGCAAAGCAAATACGATTACAACCACTAAAGCGATAATATGTTGGGTAGTGGTGAGAGTGAAGTTCATAGTGTTTTGAAGTAGGGAGGAAACGATTCTAAGCGTCTAATCTTAACATTTATATCTGTCATAGGTTTCATAGTGTAGGTAATGGTGAGTTTTAGTCAGGAACACACAAGAGTGTAATAAAGGTCAGGGCTGTTCCTGAACAGAGTTAGGTCCGGGTTTCTCCAGATATCAGAGATGGAAGTCCTGGACTAGCTCGGAGGCATGACCCAGCTCAGTAGCTAGTAACCAGGATGTTTCTTCATCAGTTCCTTCATATCCGGACCATCAGACTAAGTAGAGGAGTTTACAGTTGTGTCAGTGGCAGTCTATCTTGGAGTCAAGGATCTTGGAGATCTCATACTCTGGTTTGCCGTCGACTTTGATTGGAGGGGGAGGAGTTTGCATGCGGTTAGGGATAACATTGGGTACTGCTGGCTCTAATTGGGATACATGGAAAACCGGGTGTACGGACTTCATGGTGTCAGGTAGTCGGAGTGTATAGAAGTGGGTTCCTGGCTTTGCAATGACCATGTACGGACCAAGGTTCTTTTCAGAGAGCTTCTTGGATGGGCAAGTGGAGCGAAAGTACTTTGCCTTTACAAAGACTTGGTCTCCTATTTGAATGTCCGGTGCTGGACTTCATTTGTCATCAGCAGGGCCTTGGTAACATTTCTGGGCAGCAGCCATTTCTTCTCAAAGGAATTCATGGAGGGAATCTAAGTTGATGGAGTACTCACGAGCTCGTTCAGAGGTGAGATCTCTTTCGGGATGGACGGAGATGTTGGGGTGATAGCCCTTGTTGGCGAAGAACGGGGATACTCCTGTGGTAGCATTCGGAGCATTATTGTAGGCGAACTCCACAAGGGGCAGGAGTTCAGACCAGTTGTCTTGCTGGTAGTTACAGTAGATGCGCAAGTACTGTTCCAACGTTTGGTTCATTCGCTCGGTTTGACCATCCCCCTCTGAGTGATAACTGGAGGTGAAGTGGAGTCGGATATCAAGGGCTTTGCCAAGGGACCTAAAGAAGTGTGAGACGAACTCAGAGCCTCGGTCGGAGGTGATGTGGGAGGGAACTCCATGCTTGGAGAAGATGTGAAGTAGGAAGAGTTTGGCTAACTCCGGGGAGGTGATGGTATCGTATGTCGGGATAAATACACATTGCTTTGAGAGCCAATCTACTACGACTAGGATAGAGGTAAAACTGGAGGATGGAGGGAGTTGTTCGATGAAGTCCATGGAGATCGAGTTCCATGGCTTCTCAGGGATGGGGAGTTGCTTGAGGAGTCTATAGGGCTTATGTCTCGGGACTTTTGCTCTAGCACAGGATGTGCAGGAGGAGACATAGTCCTTTATAAAGGTTCGGACCCCTGGCCAGGTATATTCTCGTCAAACAAGCTCTAATGTCTGGTTTTGTCCAAAATGTCCTGAGAGTGGGTGGTTGTGTTTGTATCGGAGGACTTGAAGACAAAGGTCATTTGCATCGGGGACATAGATGCAGTTGTCTAGTTGGAGGAAACCTTCAGAGTCAACTGACCAACAGGAGTCAGGGGCTTCAGGAGTGGACATGTGAATGCTAGCCAGTGGATCACTAGGTAGCGCAGTGAATATGTTGGAGTGGAGTTGTTCCTCATCGAACAAGGAACTGGAGCAGAGTACAGGAGTTGCTAAGAATGTGGCTCGGAGGGACGACACAAGCTGCTCCTAGGTAAAGACTGGGCAAAAATTGTGAGGGTTGACACGAGCGTAGTCCTTATCCCCCTCTTTGGGATAGACGTCCCATCGGCGAGTGAGGGCATTGGGCTTAGCTCTGAGGCATCCAGGGCGAAAATGGACGATCATATTGAACTGGGAGAGGAACTCCGACCACCGAGCCTGCTGGTGAGTCAGGAGCTTAGTCGTCGCAAAGTACTCAAGGTTCTTGTGGTCAGTGACAACGTTGATCGGCATGCCAGCCCCCTCCAGGTAGTGATGCCAAGCCTGAAAGGACTTGTGGATAGCAAGGAGCTCTTTGTCATGAGTGTCGTAGTTTAACTCCGGGGCAGACAAAGTCTGAGAGTAAAAAGCCACGGGGCGGACTTCGTCATCCGGGCAACGGATGGAGAGAATGCCAGCGATGGCATAGTTGGAGGCATCCATCTCAATGATAAGTGGAGCGTCAGGCATCCAGTGTGTCAGAATGGGGGCAGAGGTAAAAGTGTCCTTGAGGGCCTGAAAAGCCGAGCGACAGGAGTTGTCAAAAGACCATGGAGTTCCTTTTCGAGTAAGGCAGGTTAAAGGAACGACAATGTCAGAGTAATTATGGATAAAACACTGGTAGAAGTTGGCAAACCCCAGGAAGGACTGGATGTCCTTAACCTTGCAGGGCTTGGGCCATTCCTGGATGGATTTGACTTTCTCCAGAGACATAGTGAGTCTGGAGGGCAAGAGCTGGTAACCCAAGTACTCAGTGGAGTCAGTGTGGAACTCACACTTCTCAGGCTTTGCATAAAGTCCATGCATGCGGAGCCTATGGAGGATCTCACGGACATGCTCCTTGTGGGAGGCCATATCGGCGGAGTAGATTAAGATGTTGTCCAGGTAGACTATAACACAGACATCTAGGAGATCGGCGAAGATTGTATTGACAAACCGCTGGAATGCCACAGGAGTGTTTGTAAGTCCGAACAGCATAACCAACCACTCGTAGGAGCCATAGTGAGTGTGAAAGGAAGTTTTCTATTCGTCTTCCTCTGTGACGCAGACTAGGTGATAAGCGTGCCAGAGATCAATCTTGGTGTAGATTTTAGCATGGCTCGGAGCATCAAGGAGATCAGAGATGTGGGGCAGTGGGTAGTGGTCTTTTTTCATGATCTTGTTTAGTCCTCTGAAGTCAACATAGAGGTGGAGGGAACCATCCTTTTTGCGGACAAAGAGGACTGGAGCAGCATGGGAGGAAGAGGAGGGTCGGATAAATCCGATGGAGAGATGCTCATCGAGGAACGCTCGGAGGGACTTGAGTTCGGAGGGAGAAAGGAGTAGGTGGTACCCAGCAGTGGACTAGCTCCTTCTTCGAGTTTGATTTTGAGGTCATGCTTGCGATGGGGCACTAGGGTGTCAGCCCTTTGCTTACTGAAAACATTGGTGAAGTCATGATACTCCGGAGGTACTCCGGAGAGATTGATTTCTTTGGGCTCAGAAGAGGTGGAGTGTAGGTGGGTATCTTGAGGACGGAGTTGCAGACTATACTGCACAGAGCCTTCTAGGCGACAGGCCAGAGCAAACACAGGTGCGCTTACCAGTGCAATATGGGGAGCCTTGTAGTCGGAGAAACTCGGTGGGTCAGGAGATGGAGTTTCAGCCTTGACCGGAGGGGTTGGGGGCTGTGGAGGAGAGCTCAGTTTTGTTGGCATGGGCTGCTCAGGTGAACAGAAAGAGATACTGCTCGAAACCCAATCAATCAATGGATTGTAGCAGGTGAGCCAGTTGTGTCCAAGTACAAGGGAGCAGGAGCCATCCAACGGAGTGACATAAAATGTCATTGGAGTGATATCACCGGTTTCGAAACGGACATGGAGATTGATTGCTCGAGTAATAGTGGAGTTTGAGGTCCCATCAAGGAGTTGGAGTTGTAGCGGAGGAATGGGGTAAGTCGAAAGATTATGTTCATTAATAAATGCTGTATCTATAAAACAATTGGAGGAGCCAGAGTCTATGAGAGTGGAGAATGAAGGAATAGGATAAGAAGCTAAAGAGATGGAGGGCATAAGGGACTTGGGATCGGAGAGAGTGGACATGTTGAGTCTGATCTCCTTGGGTGCACAGTCAGGTTCAACGTGACCTCCTACCCGTGTGGAGTCACAGAGGTCGCTGATTATTTTTTTGTCTCCGAGGAGACCTCTGGTTGGGTTTCTGGAGCCTTGGTAGAGGCAGCACGAGCTTTGGATGCTCTAGAGGTGGACTTAGGGCATTCCTTGGCCATGTATCCGCCGCTTCCACAGAACATGCAAAGTTTATTGTCAAAGCACCTTTTGCGCTCTGCGGCAGTGAGTTTGCCGTCGCTCCCTAATTTGGAGGAGAGGTCGGGCTTCGGAGTTGTGGGGGTGGCTTTTCCCTTGGACTCCTTGGGGTCCCTGGAGTCTTTCGAGCCACCAGAGCTAGGTGTGAAGGGAGATGAGGCAGAAGGCTTGTTGGAGTTCTTCAAGGAGGAGGTCAAGGGTTTGGCTTGTCAGTTTACCTCGGACTTGCGCTCCCAATACCTGGCATCTATGGCATGGGTGAGAGTGTGCAGTCCTTCGATTGTTGGAGGCTTGCCAACTCGGGAGATTTCGTCCTTGATATGGTTGGGGAGACCATTGTAAAAGTGGTACTGGAGGGCGCCTCCTCCATAACCTCAGACTTGGGAGGCGAGGTGATTGAACTCTACAATGTACTTATTGATGTGCTGTCCGTCCTTCATTGATAGATGGTCTAATTGGTGTTCGGCATCTTCGACCGGATCGTGCGGACCAAAGTTCGTCTGGAGTTCTTTGACGAACTCCTTGTAGCTGTCCATCCAGATTGGACGGAGGTCCGGATCTACCATTTCTAGGAGATTGGGCTCGAACCATTCGAGGGCGATCCCTTTGAGGTACGATTGGGCAAAGGTAACCTTTGCTCAGTCTAATGCGAAGGCTCTGGGTCTGTCCTGAAAATTCAGCTTGCATTGTACGAGAAAAACCCGGAGTTTTCAAGGATCTGTGCCATTGAACTGGTCCGGTTCTCAGACTTTCATTCATTGGCTAGATTCAGAGGTGGGGGGACGCTGGGAAGACTTGGCTAGACTTTCTATGGCTTTAGCCAAGTGGGTGAGGGCGTCTTTGGGTACACGGGCTTTGGGGCTCGTCGAGTAGCTATGGACTAGCTCATCAATGTCATCTTCATCAGGGTCTCCAAGGTCATCTCCTGGGTTTTCCCCCAGGTCTGCTTGGCCTTCGGGGGGTTCTCCTGCTGCCGGAGTTCCATATATGTCGTCTGATTGACGACTGGGTGGAGTTGCTCTATTAGCAGGGGTCCTAGAGGGGATCGATGGGGGCGGAGATGAGGGTCTGTTGTGGAGTCCCATGGTGGAGATGGAATCATGTGGTTGCAGATGAGCTGTAAAACTGAAGCGCGTGGTGCTAGTATCTCTGAGAGGGATATCAAAGACCGATATACTGCCTCCTTTCAGAGTTGGGATTGAGCCAGCACAGGGGAGTTTTTGTGCTGCTAGCTTTGTTTTTGAGCAGGTATCCATGAGAACTTGTGACAAGTGGGAGTTCAAATATACTGTTAAGTTCAGTTCGACTCCTGAGTGGAACTCTGAAACTTCGGAGTTCTTAGACGGATGGGATGTTGGCTTCACCTTATGTGGTGTGCCCTTGTCAAAGTCCTGTCCCATATTTGGGTCGGAGGTTGGAGGTAATCAGAGGAGAGTACTTAAGTACTCAAGTGAGAGGAAGGAGTAGAGACTAATTTAATATTTGAACTGAAGTGTACAAAGCTTGGAGTTACAGCTTATATACTAAGTCCTGTGCAGAGATTACTAAGGGGAACGTTACAATTTCCTAGGTATTGGTAAGAAGATGAGTAAGGAGATTGGAGGAGTTGAACTCTGAGGCTATGCCCCAGTCATAGAGAAAACCAGATACTGCGCACCCTTGCTGAGTCAGGGTGCTACAAACGAGTAAACAAGGATGACAGAAAAGGAATCTATACTATAATAGGAAAGTCCAATAGCTTCAGATCATGTTCTCTAGGAGAACGCATTGGAGATCGTAAGAAAAGTGGAACAGAGTTAGGAGTTGTACTTAGCGAAATTTTGGGATATGACAAGAACTAGCTTAGGGAAAGAAGACAAAAGGAAAAAAGAAAGGTTTATATACCTAAGGTATAGAAACCAACGGAATATGAAAGAACTAATAGTACACAGGATCGGTCAGCAAGATGACCAAATGGAATGTGATGGAATCACATGGAATGTCCAAGAAGATGATTGAAGAACTATGATTAGGAGATGATGATGAGTCATCGGGCTGATGACTAAGAAGAAGTGAGTAATCATAGAAAAAAGAAATAACATCCAAAATGTGTATGACTAAACAAGAGAAAGGAATCGTAACAGCGCAAGCACGTGAGGCTTGCTGGGCAGAAGAGGTGGTCCTCCTGAGAGAGGAAATGTGAAGAACTCTGGTATTTTTAAACTGGGAGAGGGAAGGGTGGTTACACCACGCTACCGCTCATATGTTCAAAAATGAGGCTGAATGAGAGAGGTCATCTGCTTACGCCAAATGCTAAGCAGTGTTGCACGGTGCCATGGCAGATATGTTCAAGTCTATGTGAGAGAATAGCAATCTTGAAGATGGCAAAAGTGAAGACTAGATGCATAACCATGTCTAACATACACTATATGATGTATCAGCTAGAAGATGTAGAAGCATTGAAACCCTACCATGATTGATGTATTACCCAGTGCTCCAATGTATCAGCCAGATTGTGTATTCAAATCTACATGAAGTAATATATCAGCTTCATTGGGGCGAGAATACAACCTACCATGGGTGATGTATCACCTAGATCGACCTTATAAACCAGGCCATGTATTACTGCAAGTCATACATCAGTAATATATCAGTCAGAAGTGAGAGTCCACATGATCCTCCATGTTTCATATATTAGTAGAATTGATGTACCACACCTCAGTGGTAATTAACACAGTTTTCATACATCATTATCATTGCATAGACTGAAAGGATTTACTCAAATATTCAGAATAGACTATGAAGAAACCTTCTCACTGGTAGCACAGTTCAAAACCATTTGACTACTGTTCACCCTAGCCACTCTCAATGATTGGGAGATGGAAGCACTTGATGTCAAAACAACTTTTCTTTTTGGAGAACTAGATGAAGAAATTTATATGACACAACCAGAAGGATTTGTGGTGAAGGATCAGGAGTTAAAGGTCTGTTGGCTGAAGAAAGCCATATATGGATTGAAGCATGCTGCACTTCAATGGAACAAGCAGCTCAATCTATCTCTTGTCAAACTTGGGTTCAAGCGATGTTTTTCGGACTTAGGAATTTATTTCAAATTCATTGGCAAGGATATTATTATCATCATCATTTACATTGACGATGCACTTTTTATGGGTAGTAACTGTCTACAGGTACTCTCTCACAAAAAGAGGTTCATGAAAATTTGAGAATCCCATGATCTTGGAGAAGCCAAAGAATATCTTGGCATGAGAATCACGAGAGACTATAAGAAACAGATTTTAATCCTAGACCAAGAAGCATATGCTTCTAAAGTTGTCAAATGATTTGGTCTAGAGAACTGCAAGGAAACTAATGTTCCTTTACCTACTGGATATACTTCAAGAACAAATGATAAGGATGTCAATGCTTCTCTTAGAAGCTGTTATCAATCTGTTTTCAGATCCCTTCTTTATATCATGTTGGGAACCAGACCAGATTTAGCATACTCTGTGATAAAGATGTCACAATTTTCCTCTAATCCTACTAAAGAACATCTCCAGAGAGCTATGCAAATAGTTTGTTATTTGTCATCATCACAATCCCTTTGCATCAAATATGATGGCAGAGGAAACAATACTGGTTTAATCAGTTATTCTGATACAGATTGAGCTGGAGATGTAGATACATCTCAATCTACTTCCAGTTACACTATGTTTTTGGCAAATGGCAATGTCTCTTGGCTATCAAGGAGACAGAAAAGAGTCTGGCTTTCTTCTACAGAAGCTGAGTATTGTGGAATGATCAAATGTGCAAAACAAATACAATGGATCTCTAATCTCTTTGGCAAACTGGGAATATCACTATCATGCACACTCTTATGCATAGACAATCAAGGAGCAATATTTATTGCTTCAAACCCAATTCAAGAAGGAAGAACCAAACACATTCACATTCCTCAACACTATATCAGAGAAGCAGTCAAATTCAGAGAAGTAGAATTATTCTATGTTCCAACCAATAAACAATTTGCTGATATCTTTACAAAAAACCTAGGAAAGGTGAAGTTTCAGGAAGGTTTAAACAACCTTCATTTACATTGTCTCAAATATGAACAGTGAAGTAGGGTGTTGAGAATGTCTTATCTTATCTTATCTTATCAGACATTCTATATCAGTCAGCTCT
>JBBPTF010000279.1:0-19890 GCA_038094015.1 Phylloporus cf. gajari | reverse complement strand
AATCTATTTGATCTTCCCTTCATTGCCCCTCATCTCTTTAAGCCTCCACCCATGCTCTGAATGGGAGCTTGTCCTTAAAAACACTCTAGTCCCTGAGTACCCAGTTCACCGTCTTGTGAACAGTACTCCAACTGAGAAGACTCTTTGATCTCTCAGATTACCTTAGTCCCAGTTAACTGTTGTTGTCTGGCCTTCGTAAAGTCATAGCCACTTAATTGTTGTCTACTACTTGAGACACCTAATCGTCATCCGAACCTCTATAGGAAAGAGCAGGGGTTTTACCCCTCAATACCCCTCACCAAAATTTGACTGAAGGGTATTGGCCCCTATCTGAGGGGTATACCCCTGCTCTTCCCTAAACCTCTAGCCCATAGTCATTAGTTTTCTGAGGCTACACTTTGTCTTATCCAGACCAAGCATAACAAAAGAACTAGCTTCCTTTCAAGCAACTACTCTCTTGTAGCTTGTCCACCATTTCACACCAACCCTCAGTCAACCCCATATGGGGCGCTCATCATACTCCTCAACACGAGTCAGGAGAATCCTCAGACACTTCGCCTTCAACAGAACTTGAACAATCACCTGAGACAGCCCAACCCTTAGACCTACCCTTGGATATCCATGTTTCTTCCTTCAAAGAAACCAACTACATTGGACAACTCACTGATCAACTTGATCAAACCCTAGAACTTCCTCTAGAACCCACAGTGATCCATGTCCCTGAGACTCACAAGCTCTTTGACTCTGACAAGTACGAAAAACCTAACCCAGAATCCACCATGGACACGTTAACCAAACCTGTTGAACTTCGCCTCATCCCACCAGAACATTTCGATGGGGACTTCCTTAAAGCTAAACAGTGGTACAACTCAGTAGCCTTCTACATCCTGGTCAACAAGGAGGTCTACACCTCGGATGAGAAAAAGATCACCTTCACTCTCTCATATATGACCAAAGGAGCTGCCCTGACTTCGTTGATCAAAACGTTCTGATTGGATACTACTCTGTTGACATCCCTGACTTCCTCATGAAATGAGTCTTCAACATGGAGACAGTTCCCGAAACCCTCAAAGCATGGATCCACAAGGTCTCCACATTTTACACCCAAAACGAACGAGCTCGAGAAATTTCCACTCACTGATCCTCTTCCTCCTCCCAGCACATGTACCATTCCTTCTCTTCCCTGAAAGCAGAAAGAGACCTGAATGCCATGGATGTTGATGCTGTACGCATCGGCAAACTTACCCCAGAAGAACATAGGAGATGCTTCACTGAAGGATGCTGTCTTCACTGTTGAGAAAAAGGACACTCTGCCTGGGACTAATCATATTTGACTGAAACCAAGGTAGGTTGTTAGTGGGTGATGAGGCTGTTGCCCAGATCACTTCACATCCTCTCTTGTCCCAAATACTGGATCCTTTAGCAGTTATCTCACAGCAAAAGCTGTGGTCTGTTAACAAAGGAACAGACAAAAGTCTGTTTACCATGTGTGGAGCATACCAAACATCTTTTAATGTTACAATTGAAGGTTCAATTGTTCCATCAGTTTGTTTTACAAGAACAGTTCCTGGTCCATATAATGGAGATGATTCTCCATTTGCGACAGCTGCCTTTTTTATGTTGGTGTCTAGATGCACAAAATCGTCTAAAAATGGCAATAAATGATGCATACAATCGCTGTCAATCATCCAATGATTTTTAGAGAAATCACTCTTTGGAGATTCCTCTCCAAGATAATAGCAAAGGTATTCATTGCTCTCTTCATCATAGAAGGTTACTCTATCATCATCCTCATAGTCCATCCTCTGTCTCTCATATACATGTGATTCTCTTGTTGGAACAAGGCCTTTGTGAGTAGGGTTGACTATGAGTAACTCATAGGTTAATTCAGTCTTTGAATTACCCTGAGAGTTACCTCTTATTTCTTCATGTACTTGATGTACATGAGCAGAAGCATTAAATACTTTGGAGTTTGTGTTGATGTATAAAGAGCGCTGTGCTTGTTAAAGTGATTCTTTTGTGAAATCAAACCTCCTAAAGAAATGGTCTGCTTCTTTTCCTTTCCTTTTCTCTTCTCAGGAGGTCTTGAAGCTTCTTGCTTTGGTGTAGTGTCTCAATCATTTCTGATCAGTATCCAAGAAGGTCCTGCTCCTTCTTTCATATCAGAGTTAGAAAGAGGGGCTCCTTCAAAAGGAAGGGCAATGAACATCATCCATATCTGAGTCTTCTTGTCTGGTTTCCCATGTATTCATGTTCTCCGGAGGTTCTTCTGGGTTGAGGACAACTCCTTCAGGAGTTTCAGGTCAAGGTGGCATGTCCTTGTTCCAATGCACTTCTTCTGCTTCATTTAATTCATCAGTTTTGCTCTCCATTATTACTTCATAGATGAAACCTTGTTCTCTGTCTACCATATTGGTAGTGGATGCTTTTCCCTTCCCCTTGTTCTGCTTTCTTATCTCAAAACTAGCTCAGCTAGCTTTCTTCTTATCTTTGAAGGAAGTGGGTCTCCTTTGGAATTTAGTGCGTCCTTTCGGACCACTGCTTCCAGAGGGATAGTTCGGGTGCAAACCACTAGCCTTATAAGGACACCATTTGTTATAAGTAGGGGGTCCCTTGCGAATTACATTGGTTCAATTTGCAGTACTTACTTGTTGAGAAGTAGAGGGTGTGTTTGCCTCTATGTTTCATATTCTGGTTCTGAGATTCCATCTTGATGACAACATTAAGACTTCTGCTAAGATCTTGGTCATGATGATATCAACCGTGAAATTAGTGACATCTGTGGTCAACACCACAGTAGAGCAGAACTGGTACATATCTCCAGGAAGGCATTCCAAAAAAAACATCACCTTAAGGGTGTCGGGAAGGTTAAGACCAGAATCTTTCATCTGGTTGAAAAGTGAAGTGACACAATTGATATCTTCACTTGCCGTTCTCGGATTAATGGTAATCCAGTTTGCTTGGTGGAACAGATGGAACAGTCCAGCCAAACCTCGTGATGCAAATAGCACTTGCATCCTCTCCCAGATTGCTTTTGATACTGAGGCTTTAACGGCAACATCATCATATTCATATGTCACATGATGAATAAATGCATCATTGAGAGTGTTGGCAATGATACCACACACTCTTTTATCAATGAGCTCCCACTTCTCTCAATCACCTTGAACAGTGCCAATGAAAGTGGTTGTTCTGGACATCCAAGACCAAACAGAAAGAGATTGGAGAACAGATTGGAGACACATGCTTCATATGGGGTAATTTGAGGGACCTTTTAGAACAGGTACTCATGTGATGATAGTGTTATTGAGTTTGAAGTCAGAAGATATGTTGATAGCAGCCATTTAGAGGAATTGGATGATGTCTGTAAGACTATATTCAGCAAACGGTTTTTCATATATGGTAGATATGAGGTTAAAAGTGGATGGTACTTCTTGTATTTCATCATCCAAAGAATCTGGTAGTGGAAAATCCTGAGGGCATGGAACTCAGGTAGACCTCCTTCTTCTGGTTTTTAACCAAAGAAGGGTACAATATTCTTTTTTATTGAAACCAGTTGGTTTCAGTTTGTCCTAGTACTTTTTTTTATCCTCTTTTGTTAGTGGCTGAAGGGAAGGTTTCACAGAAGATGAATAGGTAATAGAATTGGAAGAATGTCTTTCAAAAGACCTAAAGTGTAGGTATTCGAAGTAATGAGCATTATTTATTTGAATTATTCTTCCTTCTCTTTCATATTTCAAGACTTTTTCTGAAGTTGTTATGAAAGGTATATCTATAGTATGAAGATTGTTCCAACAATTAAGTTGTACAAATGATTTCATATCTTCATAATTGCATATAGTAAATTGTCATGATAATCATCCAATGACCACAGAGGATGAAGGGGAGTACTACCATAGATACTAAGTACATCGGCAAGTTCTTCATTTTTCTTTGTCTTGCTCTACAGCACATCTCTTTCTGAGTCGATTAGCTCTGGAAAGGTATTCAGTATGTCCTCTATTCTTTGTTTGTACTGCAAGGCCGAAGTAGATGTCATCTTCGGTAGGGGTTCCTGTGTGTTCAAGAATTAGCTTCTTGATCACTAGTTGCCTTTTGAAGATCTTGAGCATCTACTTCTTCAGCAGAGCCTGGTAGTGGGCATCGAAGCACTCATTCCACTTCTGTACTCCCATGCCAACTCTTCTGCCATACTCCTCCGATGGTTCTCCTCAGTACTATCTATCATCAGCTGTCTCTAACCAAGCCTTGTCTTCTGGCATGTAGTTAGGATTCTTAAACTTAATAAATAGAAGGTTCAGATATGATGGAGGAAAAATGTCTATTCAAAATATCTCCCAGCCTTGGTCCCTTACCACGTAATCAGCTGCATCTTCATAAGATGTGGTGGGGAAAGCCCAACTGGCACCCTCATAGGCCTTGCCTATGGACTCAGTCCAATATGTGAGTGCACACACCAAGTGTCTTGCTCTAGACTCACATACTTGAATCCAGAAAGGGTAGACCGTCCAAGGAGAGTACCTCACTTTCTCCTGGGTGATCTGATGATGCAGCTAGGGATACATAGGTCCCAGCATTACTTCTGCAAGATGAAGATGTTCTACCTCCACCTTCTTCTTGATCGTTCGTTGATGGTGAAGAGGTTGGAGGCGAGGTGGCTGGTGGAAGTGGGCAAAGAGCAACTCCTCACCTTCTTGACAGGCTAGCATGGAGCTGATTGTTTTCTGCTCCTTGACTTGTACCTGGAGGAAACTGTCTAGATCCCATGAATAGACCTGGACGAGCTTTTAGAAGTCCAAGACTTCCAAGGTCACAGGATGAACTCTAGTGGGAGTTACTCACTAGGGTAGGTGCAGCATAGGCAGTAGCCAAAAGTTGCTTGATAGTGATAGTGCTTAATGTAAACACCAAGTACAGAGAACAGAGGATGGAAATTCTGTTAGAGGAGCGTATGTGTGGGGAGCTCCTCCTTATATACAGTACAGGTTTGTTTGTACCTGTGTATAGTAGTTCTAAATAGATAGAACAATAGTGGCCAATGGCAGTAAATGCTCTTATCTGAGCCAATAGCATTAAGAACGCTTATCATACTAAAAGTACCAGCCAATAGCAAAACATAAGCAATGTCAGTATCAGTCAGCATAAGTAATAATGTATCAGTCATCATGATAAGGATGAGTAATGAAAGAGAAATCATGATGACGTTAAAGATAAGAAGATAAGCTGACCAATATAGAATGTCTGATAAGATAAGATAAGATAAGACATTCTCAACACTCTACCTCACTGTTCATGTTTGGAATTGTGCAACTGAAGACTTTTTATGCCTTCTTGAAACTTTACCTTTCCTAGATTTTTGGTAAAGATGTCTGCAAATTGTTTGTCAGTTGGAATGTAAAACAGTTCCACTTCTCCAAATTTGACTGCTTCTCTGATGTAATGTTGTGGAATACGAATATGCTTTGTTCTCCCTTCTTGAACTGGGTTTGTAGCGATGAATATTGCTCCTTGATTGTCTACACATAAGGGTATGCGTGATATTGATATTCCCAGTTCTCCAAAGAGGTTAGTTATCCATTGAATTTGTTTTGCACATTCGGTCATTCCGCAATACTCAGCTTCTGTAGAAGAAAGCTGGACTCTTTTCTGTCTTCTTGATAACCAAGAGACAATGCTGTTTGCCAAGAACATGGCATAGCCAGTTGTTGATTGTGATGTGTCAACATCACTGGCCCAATCTGTATCAGAATAACTGATTAGACGAGAGTTGTCTCCTCTGCCGTCATACTTGATGCAAAGGGATTGTGTTGATGACAAATAGCGTACTATTTGCATGGCTCTCTGTAGATGCTCTTCGGTAGGATTAGAGGAATACTGAGACATCTTTATCACAGAATATGCCAAATCTAGTCTGGTTCCCAACATTATGTAAAGGAGAGATCCAATAACAGATTGATAATGGCTTCGAAGAGAAGTGATAACATCTTTATCATTTGCTCTCGGATTATATCCGGTAGGTAAAGGAACATTCGTTTCCTTGCAATTCTCTAGACCAAATCATTTCATGACTTTAGAAGCATATGCTTCTTGATCTAGGATTAAGATTCGTTTGCTACAATCTCTCATGATCCTCATGCCAAGATATTCTTTGGCTTCTCCAAGATCATGGGATTCCCATATCTTCATGAACTTCTTTTTGTGAGATATGACCTGTAAGCGATTACTGCCCATAAAAAGTGCATCGTCAACATAAATGATGATGATAATAATATCCTTGCCAATGAATTTAAAGTAAATTCCTGAATCCGAAAAACATCATTTGAATCTGATATTGACAAGAGATTTGTTCAGCTGCTTGTTCCATTGAAGCATAGCTTGCTTCAATCCATATATGGCTTTCTTCAGCCGACAGACCTTTAACTCCTGACCCTTCACTACAAATCCTTCTGGTTGCGTCATGTAGATTTCTTCATCTAGTTCCCCAAAGAGAAAAGCTGTTTTGACGTCAAGAGCTTCCATCTCCCAATCATTGAGAGCGGCTAGTGCAAACAGTAGTCTGACTGTTTCGAATCTTGCTACCGGTGAGAAGGTTTCTTCGTAGTCTATTCCAAAAACTTGAGTAAATCCTTTTGCCACAAATCTCGCTTTTATGCAGTTTCCTGGACGAATTGCAAAAACCCATCTGCCTTTGACAGGTTTTCATCCTTTTGGTAAATCTACCAACTCCCAAACATTTCTCTCTTTTAAAGAGGATATTTCATTTTTCATAGCATCGTTCCATTCTTTTTGTTCATCTTTTGGGAGTTTTGCTATATCCCTGAACTGTTTTGGAACGATCTGATCCGAAGATTGGATTGCATTAGAAAGATGAGATCTAAACCATGCATTGGTATACAGGTTTTCCATATCATCATCTTCTTCAGGAACTTCTTGAACTTGCAACCTAGGAGTTTGTTCTTCTTGTTCCTCTCAAATTGGTTCAAGTCCCTGACGTATATCAGATTCTATTTCCACTGGAGGTCTATCTCCGTATGTGTTATCTGGAATGATATAGGGTTGAGGAACTCTTTACAATCTTTGTTCCTGTCTTTGTTCCAGTGGTTCTCTGACTGTTGTTCTCTCCTCTCACAATGGGTGGTAGTGTCTAGGTCTAGCCCGAAATTCTACCAATGTTTCATTATCTCGTTGTCTAGGAGCATACCAGTTTCTTCTGGCTGCTTCTGGGATTCTCCACACTGGTGAAGGTGGGGTAGGAGGAGTAGGAGGAGAATCTGATACCAAATATTGTTTGTGTTGGTGTCTGTCACTAATTGACAATTTATGACCTTCATCAGGTCCTCGGCGTTTAATACCAGGTTTAGTAGGGGTTAAGAGTCTCTCCGAAGGAGGTCTTTCTGGAGAGGAGAATTCTCATTCTAGATCTTCTCCATAATTCTCCCATTTGGGTGATTCTCTTCCAGAAGATTGAGAACTCTTTCTGGAAGGTACATGATGTGGTTCTTCTGCATCATCTCCGTTATCATCATCCTCATCATCTAACCAGTGATATCCATAATCATATGGATCTGGAGGAGGAGGAGGAGGTACATCACCAGGTCCTGGTGGAACCTGATAGTATTGGTACCTTTCTGGAGATCTCACTCTAGGCAGTTGAGAAGATTCATTTGATTCTTGATCAGATTGATCTTCTTCCATCATTGGAATAGGGATAGGTCCATCGTCATGACCATTGGAACATCACAGGAATCTTTCTTCATCGAAAGTGGCATGAGTTGATACAACAACTCGTTGTTTGGTTTTTGACCAAAAATGCCATCCTTTAGTATTGGCCTCATATCCTATAAATATCATTTCCTTGGATTTGGGTGACAGTTTGTCAGGCCATCTTTCTGGTGGAATAAAGACATAGGCTTTACAGCCAAAGACACAGAAATATGAAACATCTGGTTTCTTTTCGTCTCCTTTGAATATTTCAATCAGAGTTTTCCAATTAAGACGACACATGGGTTGCCTATTATAGATGTGGACTGCAGTTTCCACAGCATCTTGCCAGAATGATTTCGGCAGACACACATGTTGGCACATCACTTCCTTCTGCCTTTTCCAATATAGTGCAATTGAATCTCTCAGCTCTTCCATTTTGCTGAGGTGTATTGGGAACTGAAGTCTGATGAGTTATTCCTCTGGAAGTGAGGAACAATTGAAACTCTCGACTTGTGAATTCCCCTCCTTGGTCCAAATGGACAGAGTGCAATTTATGGCCTGTGAAAGTTTTGGACCATGAAACCATATTAGAAAAGTGCCAAAATGTGTCTGACTTGGCCCACAAGAAGGACAATAAGGTGCAACCCATATGGTCATCAATAAACGTGAGAATGTATTTCACACGTGATCTCGGTTCAGTTGGCATGGGACCAACTAAATCAATATGAACCAGTTCAAGAGGGTGGGAAGCCCTTTTCATAAAGCCTTTAAAGGATCTATCCGGCATCTTCCCAAGAGAACATCCTTTACAAGGGGATTGATTGGGAGAAGGTATTAATTTTGGAATGCTGGTTAGATGTGTATGTGCATGATGTAAGGTGTTTCAAGAAGTATGACCTAAATGTTCATGCCACAATCTTTGAGATTGAATGTCCACAAGAGAAGTTACAGCACCTATCACTGGAGTGATCTGAGATGACTGAAACCAGTGTAGGTTGTTAGTGGGTGATGAGGCGGTTGCCCGGATCACCTCACATCCTCTCTTATTCCAAATACTGGACCCTTGATCTGAAATCTCACAGCAAAAGCTGTGGTTTGTTAATGCTGGTATGGATAGTAAGCAGCTTGTAGAGTGAGGTGCAAACCAAACATCTTTTAATGTCACGACTGATGGTTCTATCAAACCATCTGTTTGTTTTACAAGTATGGTGCCTGGTCCGTACATCAGAAATGATTCTCCTGTTGCAACTTTAGCATTGCATATTTGTTCTCTGACATTAACGAAATCATCAATGAAGGGTGATATATGATCTGTACAGCCACTGTCAATCATCCAATGGTCTTTTTGCCATGCTATTCTTTCGTCTGTCTCTGGTGAATCATCACCCAGGTAGTAGCAAAGATATTCATTGCTCTCTTCATTGAAGAAGGTAGTTCTATCTTCATCTAAATAATCAAGTCTCTGTCTTTCTAAGACAGGTCATCGAGAAGGAATGTGTCCCTCATGACTTGATCTCTCTATCTGTAGTGACACGTTCAGTTGTTTGTTTAAACAACCATGCATGTCACTGTGAGTAGAAGCACCATAAACAATATTCTGGTGCAAAGAAGCAATAAATGCTTCAGAAGAGGTATAAGGTAAAGATGAAGGTTTAAAAATGTTATCATAGTTTGAAAAATGGTCTCTTTGGGAAACAAGTCCTCCAAGGGAAAGAACTACCTTTTGTCTCTACTCTTTCTTTCTCTTCTCGGTTGGTCTCAGAGCTTGTATCTCTGGTTTTATTTCTCGATCATCATTGATCAGTATCCAAGAAGGTCCTGCTCTCTCTTCTATCTCAGAGTTAGAAAGAGAAGTGTCTAAGAAAGGAAGGTTTGGCAACACTCATACCTTGATCATCCTTGTTACCTGCTTCCCAGGTATTCCAATCTTGTCCTTGTTCATTGGATATTCCAGTGGCCTCAGCTGCACAAGGCCATTCTGGAATGTTTTCTGTCCAGTCCATCTCTTGTGCTTCATGAAGTTCATTAGCATCTACATCATCTGCGACAACTTGATGAATGAAACCTTGTTCTCCTTTGACCATATTGGAGGCTGGTGCCTTTCTCTTTCCTTTGGACTTCCTCATCTTGAACTCAGCTCAGCTTGCTTCTTTCTTTGCTTGGAAAGAAGTAGGTCTCCTCTGGAATTTGGTTTGACTGTTAGGTCCCAAAGATCCAGAGGGTTGGTTCTGGTTTGAACCGGAAGTCTTAAAGGGATGCCATTTATTAGGAGAAGGGGGTCCCTTTCTGATAACATTGGTTCTGTTCACAGAACTTACCTTGTTGGGGTTCTGTGACATAGAAGCTATGTTTGTCTCCACATTTGAAATGCGGGATTTGAGCTTGTGTCTCAATGAAAGCATCGAGACCTCTGCCAAAATTTGGGTTGTAATGTTATCAACCGTAAAGGCAGCCTGATCAGTAGTCAAAGCTACTGTTGAACAGAAATTGTACATTTCTGATGGCAGGCACTCAAGGATAAACATAGCTTTAAATGATTCTGGAAGATCCAGACCAGCATGTAAGATCTGGTTGAAAAGGGAAGTGAGGCAATTAATGTCCTCACTAGCTGTTCTCAGGTTTATGTGAACTCGGTTTGCTTGGTGGAACAAATGGAATTGTCCTGCCAAGCCTCTCGACACAAATAAGGCTTGAAGCCTTTCCCAGAGTGCTTTTGCTGTCAAGGCTTTTATAGCAGCATCGGCATAGTTTTAACTGACGTGGTGAAGGAATGAGTCACTGATTGAGTTTGTGATGATACCACAAACTCTTTTATCAATGACTTCCCATTTTCCTTGGTCGCTGGGAACAGTGCCAACCCAAGTAATGGTTCCTTCAATCCAACTCCAAACGGAAAGAGATTGAAGAACAGATTGAAGACGCACGCTCCATATAGGATAATTTGATGGACCCTTTAGAACAGAGATGCGAGCAAGGATGGTGTTATCCAATTTAAAATCGGTGGGAACAGCGAGAGCTACGGCCATTATAGAAAACAGATGATATCTGATAGACCATAATCAGTAAACAGATCATTGATTATAGAGTCTAGGAGATTAAAATGTGATTGACACATATTGAGTTTTTCTTCTATCTCCGAGGTAGACTGCAAACCGATCTCACCATCAGTTTCTGGAAGAGAAATCTGATGCAGTAAGAGAGAACCCAAATCTCTTCTTTGTTTCCAATATTGGAAAGAATGGTGTTCCTTTTTGTTGAAACCTTTTGGTTTCAATGATTCCCAGAGTAATCTCCATTTCTCCTTGGTCCTGGACTCTCCATGCAAAATGGAAGAAGATATATGCATAAAAGGGTCTGTAGCATGTTTTTCCAAAACAGTAAAATTGAGCTGCTCAAAATAATGTGTATTTTGGATAGAAATGACTTTGTCTCCCTTTGTAAAAAGTAAAGTTTTATTACTAGAGGTTTCAAAGGGGATGGTGATATCATCATTCCAAGAATTTAGACCTGCAAAATGGTGAAAAGGTTCTTCGTAATCTTTAGAATAAAAGTGCTCATGTGAAGAGTCCAATGGCCAAGAAGAGGGAACAGGAAATGTACCGTAGATTCTAAGTATGTCTGCAAGTTCGGCGTTGTGCTTCGCCTTGTTCTGCAGCTCTTCTCTTTCCCAAACAGTTAGGTTGGGAAAGGTACTCAGCTCTTCCTCAATTTCCACTTCTGAATGTGAGTACTGAGTAGATGTCATCTTCAGCATCAGTTCCTGTACAGTCCAATATGAGCTTCCTAATGTTAGAAGCTTTCCTCCAAATCTCAGGACACAACTGCTTAAGTCTGTCCCAGTGCTCTCTATCAAACAGCCAATTCCATGTCCTTACGTCCATCCCCTTTCTCTGTCTGTACTCTATGGTGGGTTCTCCTTGATACCATCCTCCATCTGCTTTGTCGAGCCACAAGTCCTCATTAAAAATGATGTTAGGCTTCTTGGACCGCATGAAATAAATATTTGCCCAGTTGGGCAGAAAGAGGTCTCGTCGGAACAACTCCCAACCTTGATCCTTCACCACGAATGATCTACCTTCTTTGTAAGATGTAGAGGGGAATCTCAAACCCACACTTTCATAGGCTTGGCCTATGGTCTCGTCCCAGTAGCTAAGTGCGCAAATGGGATGGCTGGCTCCAGACTCATGAGTCTGGATTCAGAAAAGGTAGACCATCCAAGAAGACCTCGGCATGAGATCCCTCAGAAGCTGTAGCTGGTGGTTCAGATAAACCAGGTGGATCTCCCAGCTGACTAGTCTCCATGGTGAGACTTTGACGTCCCTCAACTCCAGTCCCTGGAGTTGAAGAGGAGCTAGGAGAGGTAGCTTGTGGTAGTGTGCAAAGTGGAGCTCCTTGTCTTCTTGAAAGGCTAGGATGAAGGGAGGTATGGTCTCCATCGTAATGTGAGCTCACAGTAGGCAGTCCATATCCCACGGCTGCAACTCCATGATCATTTCACCACTGGGAATTGCGATGGCGTAAACCCCTTCAGTTGCCCCTAAAGGTACTCCACCGAGCGCTGCTAGGTAGCATTTTAAAGTCCAGTTGCTGGACTGGTCAAAGACTGGCAACTGGACCAGACCAGACTGGTCAGCAACTAGACTGCAGTTGTGAGTTGCCTGATTTCTCAGACAAAAGACTGCAGTTGCCAACCAGTTGCAACCGGTTGCAACCGGTGTACAGCCACACTACCTAATCAGGCAATGTTCCCCTAATTTTCTGTGATTTTTTGACTACTTTTACCATTTTTTGAGTGTTTTTGAAGGGTTTTTAAGTGATTTCTATAAGTTATCATTGCAAATTAATATATTTAATGACAGAACATGATGTATAGACACTAAATAAAGACTATTTACACTTGTGCAGGACAGGATTCACCCATAAAACCAGTTGTGACCAGTCTTTTAGCAGTTGCAACTAGTTGCCCAAAAGACTAGTTGCAACTGGTTTTTTTCAGTTTTTAGCGGTCCAGTTGCCTTATTTGGACCTCTAGAACTGGTCCTGGTCCGGTTGCCTTATTAGGAAGGTCAAAAACCGGACTGGACCGGACTTTAAAGTACTACATACAGGCCAAAATACTTTCATCAATTCAAACCTGAAATCACAACACTGGAGCCAGTAGAACAGATCCCACTTGTCAAGACACTGATCTTTGAAGCATGGGCAATGAATATCAACAATTCTATGGTTAGTGGCAACATTCATGCAGTTGTTGAACTGCTCAGACAAGGTGGAATCTATGAGTCCACTCAACCTAAACAAGGAGATGAGCATGATGATAAAGATATGGCTGATGAGGAAGATGAGGAACTAGTGGATATATCAGAGTATGTCATTCTCATCCATGGCAACCTTGGGATGGGTAAATGGCTCATGGCTGCTCAACTATGCCACTCCATTGAGCAGACATCATGGCACTGGTTTCAACACATTATTTTTATTCCATGCCTTTTCCATCTGAAGATAACATGCACAGATGTGCTATGGTGATGTTTTATCTATCTGCCATCAGTGTGTGAGGATGATATGGCCCTGATGAATGATGTGGAAATCCTCTATCTCAGAGAAACAGCTACCATTGCTACAAAGCCAGGTTTCCATTGGATGCACAAAGTCATCAGTCATACTGGCATATGTTGACAGCTAGATTGTTGGTTGGTATATACTCAAGGCAAGATACAAGGAATCAAAAGTCTGGATGATTTCACATCCATAAAACCAATGCTGAAAGACTTGAAAGCAATGGCAAATGAGATTGTAAAATGGTTTGTTGCTTTACACCAAATACAGTCTGTATGAATGATGCCAGAAGAGTTGTGCAATCTTCAATTTGAAAACACCCTGCTCTATGAAGAATTGTCATATGCAATGAACAGCAGCAATATTGGACATGTTGAGACCTGCATTGTCAAATGGATCCCAATCCTAAAGGCAATTGGGAAGTATAAATATGCATTGCACATGCTGAACTTCCTCTTGAATGTTCACTTCACCTATCCAAGCAGCCTAAAGTGAGTCCACTAATCACTAATGATACAATTTAAATGAACATGGATTATAGGCATGCAGTTCATTATCACCTTCTCATCAATCCAACAGGTCAACCAATGAAATGGCATACTGTGGACTGGTGTGTTGAGTTAAACAACTTGTTTACCAAGGTAAGCAACAGACAGCTCACCTCACCTTCATACTTGAATTGCTATTAGTTCAAGTGTACTGAAATGTGCAGAAAGTTGCATAAACAAACTTTGACCACACACAACTCAACATGAATCATGCTGCACTGGATATGACAAAAACATTTGAGAAACTCCAGAACCAGCTAACATTAAGTGCTACTCATCTTGTGCATAAAGGCAGAAAAACATGGCACATCATCAAAGATCTAAGTGATAAGGGACTGGCAATGATGGAAAAAGCATCACATGGTGAGATTAATGTGAATGAAGAGGGACTATAAGATGAAAGGGCAGAGCCCCAGGATGTATTAGCTGAACTACTGTAATGGTATCTGTAGCAGATATAAAAATCAGCACTTAAAGAGGTAGTGAATGGTACTCACATTTTCCTTGCTCACAATCATCAAGGTAATCCATTGCTTGGGACAAATCTTGTTCCTTGCTAGTGCACTATGAGCCAAACATCATAAATAGTAAGAGAAATACTTACAGTTGTGGCCCACTTGGCCACACACACTACATCTAATGGTCCATTTACCAAGAGTGGGGTTAGAAGAAATGGCTTGAGTTGCTTGAAGAGCAGAACTATCAGATTGAAGAGGTGTTGAGATAAAGGGCAGCAGGGTTGGTACTGTGTGGGTTTGGACCAGAGCAAGTATTTCATCACTGAACTGTTTGGTTCTCATCCATCTAGTCTCTCACTTCAGGTCCAGCAGCAAGTTAATCTTCTTGTGATGGGCATAGTTGACAATAGATTCAAGTATGGTCTTAGTCATAACAAGGGATGGCCCATGGTGCTCAAATGCAGCATGGCCATATATCATCACTGTCTTGGTTTCCTGCCAGGTATGGTGGGCGTTTCATAGATTGCTGTCATGTTTTTTATCTTTAGTGCACTTTGGGATATGGGAACATTGCATTGTATGATGTTGTTTTGGAACAATGAAACTGTAGTGTAAGAATTCTGTGTGGTTGTGGAGATTGCAGCAGACAGAGGGCTTCCCAATATAGCACTGGTTGTACCCTTGCTCAATGTCTGGGTTGCACTAGAGATGGTTGGTGTTTGAGAAGTGTTTCAGGAACATAGCATAGTTGAATTATGAAAACCTCCCACCAGCTGTACTGTTATCAAACAAGGTGTCAAAGACAGCCCTACAACAACCCATGCCAGGACAGCATCCTGCATTGATGAGAAGATCCATGCCAGGGTCCAGGTCTTGTTTGCAGTGTTTCCTAGAGGGGACAGAGCAATCTGATTGCTCCAATTTTCCACCATCTACCATCCTCTTTCTCCCATCACTATCTCCTCTGTTGCTTTGTCTGTTTGTGATGGAGGGGGCATCTTCCTCCTCATCCAATTCCTTCTCTGTCGAATCATCTACTATCATGCTATTTCCATGATCTGGCAAGTGGGCAGGCTGGCAACTAGCAGGTGCTCACTTTGTCAAATGTAAAGGCATGTCTGGCAGGCCAGCTTCTTTTACTTTGCATTTACATGTTGATTCTAACCTTTTCTCCTTTCTAGCAGCTTTCACCACCTTTTCATCATCAAAAGATTCCTTCAGCAAAAAGGAGTGCTGTTCCTGTAAGTTCTTTGTTTTGGGTGGAATGGCCAAATTGCTGCCATAATACTAATAGGTTACATGTTGCTCTCCATTGCACAACCAAAGAGATATCTGGAACATCCATGCCCTACAAGTACCATCAACTGGAATCATGTAGTAGGCATCAGCAAATTGTCAAATCCTTCACAGTGACTTTCTATAATTGTGCTCTGTGACAGGTACTCACAGTACCCACAGGTGTCACAGAGTCACAGCTTTATTTTGGCAAGAATACCAATGTTTCCACAGTGCCAAAAGCACCACCCAGCTAAGACAGCACACATAATGTGACAATTCATACAAGTAGATAGAGCTTCCAGTACAATACAAATGCATTATCACAACATAATCAACTCACTCACACACAATAATATACCTGATCAAGAGCTTCATTGACAAAGCTGAGTATGGGGGTAGTCAGCTGCCTTGAGCATTTCAAGAGTATGTAAGAGGGTTTGATCACCTTGTGAAGGTATCTTGGGAAGTGTAGGAAGTGGTCCTATAGTCTTGATTAGTCCACTAATGGAATAAGACAGTCAAGGATTGATGTCTTTGGAAGGTAGTGAAATAGGTCAAGATGAATGTTTGTGATGGCAAACAGGGTTCACAGGTCTATAACCAGTTGATATAACAGACATTGAATGAGGATGGGCTGGCTCACAGCTAGGATAGACTGTACTCTTTCTGTAGCAAGCTTCTTCAACACACTCCACCAATTGTACAGCTAACTTGTTTTGGAACTTTTTGATGATTGTTGTAGTAGTGAAATCTGAGGACAGTGTTAGGACATTCCCAATGACACATGTGGGGAGACAAACCTCTCAAAGACTCTTCATAATGATTCAAGGATTCAAGGGTAGTTCCTTGTCTGTTGAATGCCTTGACATAATTTGGGTCCTGATGGAGAGCATCATTGTAATCTGCCACAACTCACTTGTATTGTGGAGACATGTACAGATAGCTTGGGAAATTTGATAGTCATTTGGGAAATAGGTGGGCATGGATGTACAAGCTGCACAATTGCTGTAGAACATGAGTTCTGATTGTGGCAAGACCTGGATTACCATGCATCTTGAGTGATGCAGTCTGCTTTATATGTTCCTGGAAATGAGTGAGGAGTATGCTGTGCAGTGGGGGGAGAAAAGTACCTTGAATGGTATGGCAGCTATCTGCTCTGTAGATAGTGGTGGATTTTCTAGAGCAAGGTCAGACTGGGACAAGGAGAGAGCAGATGAGCAGACTGTCATCCTGGTCCTTTGGCTTGATCTTCTTGATGATGGGGCTGTCTGTGGACTTTTTCTTTAGCTTTTTGTCCTTTACCTTGCCCTTTGATGGTGTGGGCCTTGAGGTGCTGGTGTAGTAGACACACCAGCAGCAATAATGGAGGCTGCTATTGTGATGAGGATTGTGCACCTGTCCTTGGTGACAAAATCATGCATGTAGTCCAAGTAGGACAGTACTTGAATTGGGGCCATTGTGGGCAGACAAGCAGTGATTTGAGTAGAGGAAGTAGCAATAGAGCCAAGCTGAATGAGAAGTGTGTATGGATTGGCTTGGCCATCTATGTTCAATTGCAAGAGCTGGTTCTGTCACAAAACATACACCTTGTGGATTCATCATAGAGAAAGTTTGACTGTAGTCTGTTTGTCCCCTGTCCCACATTCCCTTGTCTGAAATTTCTAGTGCTTTTGATTCTCTGGATTTGTCTGCTGATAAGGATGTCATGGCCATATTCAAGAATGCTGCAGTGGGTGAAGAATACACACCATGATGTGACTGCCAGGAAGGACTTGAGGACACTAGTACACACTGCACTGCTTGAAGGGAAGTATGATGATGAGGGCAGCAAGAAAATGGCAGACCAAGATGTAGAGATCAATGCCAATGGTATTGTCATGAGTACAATCAACCATGAAAGAATGAGTGCTGAGCCAAGCAGTGGTGGTGTGTTGATGTCAGGAAAGTTATAAGAGTTCAGACTTATCAGATCTGTGATGATCTGTGATACTGAATAGTCTTCTGTGTCACACCTTATTCAATGTAGTACAATGAATACATTGTAACAAAATACTACTTGTGAATACTAATACAACATGTCAACATGTTCAAGGCCACATACAACAACCCACTGAGAATATCAGTCCAACTTCACAGAGATAAAATGACCAGAAGTGGTTTCAACCACTACAATTCCTACAGGTGATACTTTAGAGTGACACTTATACATATGTATGAGGTAAAGCATACTAGGATTATCACTACTCACATTGTCCAAAAGAATGACCTTACTAGATTGAGGGGCTTGAATGTCAGTGTTGTGACTTGTGCATGTGGTTCACATATAGCCTAGTCTCATGTCTGCCTCGTTCATATGTTTGGTAGTGGTCTCAGCACATATCTTCATGAGGCTTGAGATTATTTCATGCTCACAGACAATGCAAGTGGCAAGTGCTTCTTTGGCATGATATACATTGCATTTGGCTCTGGTAAGATCAACAAGGAGTTTATCCTCATAATCATGAGAAACCATGTCAATTGCCTAGGTTCAGTGAGTTGAAAGATAGGTGGGAAATAGAAAAATGCTCACCAAGGAAGTAATGCCCTCAAGAATATTATACAAATTGCTCTCACAACTACTATGCAGTTCAGATGCCAAGCTCCCAGTCATCACATGTGGCAGAATGGAAAGGTGACAGTCTGAGCAGGATAGAGTACATGTATTTGGACATACAGATCCTGATGGAAGTTTGTGTGATGTGTTGAGGGTTCTACATATTGAATGGCATATGGTGAAGTGAGCAGACATGATGAGAGTAAAGTTGCAGAAGTTACCAAAACTTCTTCATGTATTATTGCTGTCCCTCCTGTGACAAAGGTGGGTTCAAGGACAATACAGCTGTTACTCATCATATGAGCCAGCCATGTTCTGGATACAGTACCTGATTGGATGATCTTATCAGATTAAACACCACTGCTTCAATACACATGCAAATTGACATCAGTAACAATGAACCTCAAGGTTGGGCTTCTGATGCTCATCCAAACCAAGCTACCATATACAATGAATGGGACAACATGGATATGATAGAGAACGATTACTCTGGTAATTCAGGAGGTACCAGGAACAACTGGTCCAGAAGCAGTCAATCACTTTTAGGGCTGCTCTTTGACTTTCAGCCCTGGTTATACATTTCTCAGCACCTTCAATGCCAATCCAAACAGCATTTACAGGAGAACCAACCTCTACTTTCCATTTAGTGGCCAACAAGAATGGGAAGTAGGATCATGGTTACTCTGCTCTGGGTTGAGTATGGCAAAAATTGATCAGTTTTTGTCCCTTGAGATAGTGCATTCACATGAAATCCTGGCATTGATTCTAACATACAGGAAATGTTTAGATCCAGATGCTTTTATTATCATTTAACTTTGCAAAAGAGTTGCATGGATGGGCTAAGATGCTCCCAAGCAGACCTTAGTGGCAATCACAGGTGCTCTCAATGTCATCCCATACAACCAAGAACCCTGCTGTTTTATATTGGCATGACCCTCTGGAGTGTATTACAGCTATCCTCAATTGCCTGACTTTTCATAATACTATGGAATTCACACTACAGAGGGTGTATACAACAGTGCAGAGGCTCTGTTGTGTGCACTCAGAATGGATGTTGGATGATGATGCATGAAACATGCAAGCAAGCACTCAGAGTACCTTTGTCATTGCAATCACTCAAATATGCTCAGTCAAAACCACTGTACAGAGTGACACTTTTGGGGACCATACTGTTGTCTGACAAGACCAACATTTCCACATTAACTGGGGACTGTGTTGCACACCCTCTATTGATCAGCCTTGTCAATATATGCATGAAGGTCCACATGAAGTTGTCTTCAAAAGCTTTTGTTCTCATTGCCCTGCTTCTGGTGCCAAAATTCATACACAAACAGAAACACATGCATGACATTCTCAAAGACCACCTTATCCACCAATGTCTGGACATTGTATTGGAGCCTTTTGTTAGACTTTATACTTATTCTTATGTATCATTTCACACTCATCCTACACACGTGCACACAAATTACATCAGCTGCACATACTTAGATCTCTTTCCTCTCTTTCTTCTCTTTTCTCAGCATTTCACATCATCTTGGGTGTACACTGAGGTATGTATTAACTTGTTCAGTCAACAGTATTGTACTCATGTCATTACCTAGACCCAATTCTCCTAGGTAATGACAATAGCATTTCACATCATCTTGGGTGTACGCTGAGACCTGATTCTCCTAGATCATACAGGTTATAAGCCCTGAGCTCAAATAGAGCTCAATTACATTGATCTGAAATATGCTCACACACCTAAAAC
>JBBPTF010000278.1:0-19958 GCA_038094015.1 Phylloporus cf. gajari | reverse complement strand
GTTCTTGAAGAAACGCTCTATTCGCAAGGATTGCTTATTGATTTGTCTGATGAGCTTAGTGATCCCGACTTCTGGTACTCGGATAATTTTCGAGAAGAAGTTCCACCGGGCACCTTAGTCCGGATTACTGCAATGGGCTCACTCTTCGACGCTCGATACGCGGCATCGCTCCTCGCGAGCTTCGGCACCACTTACTCCGGGCTTCAGTATATGGGACATTTAGGGGTAACGCCAGCCGCAAACAGGAAGCCTTCCAACGGAAAACATCAAGGTTCCAGGAATACCTCAGTGGCTAATCGTCCCGATCAACCGGAAGACCTGATACCTGAATTTGGGCCTATACTTCAGCAGGACGGTCCTGACATAGACGCTAAATACCTTCGGTCAATCGTCAAAGTTGCTCGCGGTATGTTCACCCCGGGTCTTCACCTCAACCTTTCACCTACTAGCAACAATAAACTTGTAGTTGGCGCCAGACTCCAAGAGGGTCGACGGTTTCTGGACAGCGAGACCGAAATTTTGTTTGCTCGATATGGGGTTGGGAAGCAATTGTGGACCTTGGTTGGCTCAATTGGTCATTATGCAAGAGCGGAAGATATGCTTCCGCCGCAGAATTTACCGTTCGTTGATGGCGAGAATCGAGTCGTACGGGCTCAGTTTGCGGACTATATTAATTCGTATATGCGCTTTCTCGGTTCGCTTGGGTTTGCCGATATTCCGCAATATCCAAGCTTCTCCATGGTGCCTTTAGCGGTCTATCGGTCTGTTCCTCGGCTAACGCCTACCGAGTTAGCGAAGGTATCCAGATCATCGCAACCCGAAGAGTCTGGTTTCGGGGTGCGGCCAGCCAACGGACCCGCCAACATCGCTACGGCGTCCAGCTTTTCCTCTTGATTGTTTGACTGTCGGATGGACGCGCGTCATATGGGGTCGTGGCCGTGGCTAGTCGGTCGAGATGTGACGTCCCCTTGATACCAAATGGTGAGTGCACCACCGGCTTGACCTGGGACCCTCGCGAGGACTCACACAGCGAGCTAATAGCGGGCAGGCCAGAGGCTGCCCGATGCGCAGACCAGCTTAAGAGCCCTCATCCCAGGTCAAGCCGGTGGTGCACTCACCTCTAGAGACCACCCTCATGCGGCAGTCGTCTTGAGATTGCGCGTTCTTTCTATGAATTGCCGGGCGGCGGGGCTGGCTTGGAAACGGTCCAGTTTGCGAGTGAAGCGGTTGAGGTAGTGAACGCATTGGGTGGATTCGATATGGCCGCCGAATAAATCTATTGCCTCATTGGCGTTAGCGCATGCTTGCTCAACGTCGCGTTGGGCGAGGTGGGAGATGGCCAGCATGGTGTGGCACAGGGCGTTGTCGCGTACATAATTTGGTTTATCCAACGCGAGTGCTGTTCCTAGGTGTTCTTGTGCTTGGACCCACTTGCCCATGGCGTAGTAACCAACACCACCTGCGTGGAAGTGAATTGCCCGCTCCGATATCCAATAGGCCCACGGCGGTTTCTCGTCGTCTGACCTGACCTTGCTCCAACTGTTGAAACAGGCATCAATAGCGCGGCGGTGGAGGGTTAGATTCCCTAGACTCCCGTAGGCTTCTGCGGCACGCATGTGAAGGATCGCATCCACCGCGTGATTATCGCCCCGATAAGCATGACGAGCGGCTTGCGCCAAAGGAACGGCGTCGGCCACACTGACCTGTTGAGCGTGGTGGGCCATGAAACCCAGGACATGCGCGGCCAATGCATGGTCACCGGCGGCGTGAGTAGCACGCAGGGCCGTGAGCCACAGATGCTGGGCTTTAGCATGGTGCCCGATATCAAAGGACATCCACCCCGCTAAACGCAGCAGTTCGGCAATGCTGCTGTGCAGGCGACGGCCCACCTGCTGACTGTAGGTGCCATTGTTGAGCAAATCATTGAGGAAACGGATCTGGTTTTGTGCTACCTGCAAGAGTGCACCGCCGCCGACCAGATCATCCATGCCTCGCAGCCACCCGTTAACACCATCTAAGTTATCGACGAGGTCGTCTGTGATCTGGATACTGCCCCTGTGGTGGTTAAGCAGATCAACCGACGGGGCAGCCAAGTATTGCGCAACCGGTTCCGTCAGGGTGGTGCCGGTCAGGAGGGTAAATGATCGTCGCTGCACCTGTTCATCATCGCAGAGAACCGATAACGCGCGCGACATTGCCGGGTAACTAAATGGTTCACCGGACAGGTCGATCGCGTCATCACCAGGCTGGCCTAGGCCAGCGAATCCTAATTGTCCCATCGGGACACCCAGAGCGTCAGAGAGCGCTTTCAACTGGCGTATCCGCGGCAGGGCAATACGACCGTACTCCCAGTCCCGCTCGGTATCTAAACTCACCTGAATCAGGTCGGCCAGACATTGTTGGGTAAACCCACGAGCCCGCCGTAACTGGCGTAGTCTGGTATTGGGTGTGACGTTCGACCTCGCTGACATCCGTCCCTCCTCTGCGCAGGACACACGGAAACGGTAGCTCTGATTACACAGCGAGACACCCCGTTTTCCAAATCACGCCTCCCTCACTTGTGGGAAGCCCCTTCTCGCACGTCCCTGCGATGAGGCTAGATTTCGCAAAACCACATAGCACCCGCATACCAGACAGCGGCCATAGCCACTGTAATTGCAATAGCAGTACCAGTACCAGTAGCAGCTTGTACTGCTGCCGCTACAGACAATTACACATGTATTGGCTGCGGCCATGAACTACCTGCTACGAAAGGAGGCCAGTGATGGACGAATGGGTGTAGCAGCACGCCAAAGATAGACGGCTTAGATGTCCCCCTGGAAAGAAACCGGGGTCTGGCGCGAGCGTGATTCTCGCGCCAGACCCCGGTATCAATCTCATACTGTAGAAAGGATTTACGCAGTAATGGTCAGGGCAAGTGAGTCTTTCAGTAGGATGCACTCTCGCTACTTTGACTGCATGCAGCCATACTGTCGCGACTGTGGCATAGAGTGGTCATGCCATCCCCGTGCCGATATACGCCTTCTCAACGACAACCCACCACCACCCAGAGGATATCGCATACTGGGCTATATCGCCGTGATGCTGCGGCCCGGTGACACTACAGGCGCTCACCAGGAGACTACCCCCTAGGCAAATCAATTAGATCCAGAACCAGTTGCGCACCGCGCGCTCTAACTCCCCTGGTTCACATGAGGCCACGTGGGACAGTAGCTGACGCGCCTCGTCTGGGCTCGGTGTTAGCTCGCCTGCGACCCTGCCTAGCTGGTGGGCGGAGACCTGGACCGGGAACAACTCGGCGATATGCAACTCCCGGCACCGCTGGATGGCTCGCCGGACGGTCACCGAGGGCACCGGCACGAAGAACTCGGTCGCTGCCGCCCGAAGGACATCCTCGGCTCGATCTTTGCGCGGCTGGGCCAGCTCCATGAAGCGGTTGCCACCAGCGGCGCCTCACCGATCAGCAGAGGGGCGGACTCGGGGTGGTCCAGGTGCCAGCCCAGCACAGCCTCTCGCACCCACAGCCCACCCGCCCAGCGGATCACCGGATGCGTCACCCCATTCACCTCCGGGTAGCAGGTTCCCGCCGGGTGGGTCTCCAGGACGCGCCGCGCCACATCCCACCGCAGCAGGTGCACCGCCCTGCCGCGCTGCTGGGCGATCAGGGCAAGCTGCTGGATCATCAAAGACTTACCGACCCCCGGGGGGCCTGCGAAAAACACGCAACGGCATTCGACAGCGGCACGAGCGAACTGCCGACCGATCACCGAATCAGGCCCGAGCAGCAGGGCCGGGTTCACTGGCCTACCACCCTTCACCGGAAGCTCAGCTGATCCTGGACACCTCGCCACCGTGATCCCCCACCAAGCCACCTCCACGCTAGACACCACGCACGACCACGCGAGACAGTGGAGACTCAAGGCCGTGGCTGGGCTGGAGGTGGTGGGTGGTGTCGGAGATACCGACTGGTGCCCTGGTGCGGGTGTATCGGATTGATCGCCGTAAGTCCACGGTGAATGTGGCGACCCTAGCCGGTATCACCGTGCGGTACTTGGAGATGATCGAAGCCGGCACCAAGACACCCTCCCTGCCGGTGCTGCGCAAGATCGCCAAAGTCCTGGGAGTGCGCACCTCAGCCCTGGTAGGGGAAGCCCCGAGTGAGGATCACGAGGGGCCAGTGAACCCCCGCCTGGCCGAGGTAGAACAGGCCCTATACACCTACCGGTCCCTGACTCCCGCCGGGGGTGACAGCCCCGACCTGGCGGAGTTGTCCGGGCAGGTCGCGTCCGCGTGGGAGGCGTGGCTCACCTCGCCCACCAAGTACAGTGATGTGCTACGCGTCCTACCCGGCTTGATCACCAGCGCGGAGCGGGCCGTGTATGAACACGAACGCTCCCGCCAGGCGTGCCGCCTGGCCTGCGAGGTCTACCAGCTAGCTAGGCCGGTGCTCAAAGCCGTGGGACGCGTGGACCTAGGCGGACTGGTGGCGGATCGCACCATGCGCTACGCCGAAGAAACCGAAGACCCACTCCTGCTCGGTGTGGGGGCATGGAACCTAGGCCAGGCCCTCCTCACCGATGACATGCCCCACGGCGCCCTCGATACGGCAATGCGCGCCAGTGAAACATTAGAGCCCCTGCTGGCCGAGGGCACGGCGGCGCACTTCTGCGTCTACGGGGGGCTGTTGCAACTGGCGGCTCTCGCCGCCGAGCGCACCGGCGACCCGTGGCGGGCACGGGAACTACTACGCGGCCCAGCCCGGCAAGCCGCGGCCAAAGTGGGCGAGAGCCGGAACGATTTTCACTTGTTTTTCGGCCCCACCAACGTCGCCATCCATGCCGCCACGGTCGAATTCGAGACCTGTGAACTGTCCGAAGGCTTACGCGTCGCCGATGATGTAGACATCACCAACATTGCATCCCTGGAACGCAAGACCACACACCTATACCAGGTAGCGCGCGCCTATGAATGTAAGGGCAATGACACCGCAGTGTTTGTGCACCTGCACATGGCCCACCGCATCTGCCCGCAAGACTTCCTGCACAAGAAAATGCCCCGCACCATGGTCGCCACCCTGCTACGCCGCGCCAAACCCTCCTACGCCTCTGAGGTACGCCAATTCGCCGACACCATTGGCCTGTTGAACTAACACCATCGGCCCCGCTGACCCGACCCAGGCCGACCTGACCTGGCCTGGCGAACAGGCAGTTCCCCACCGGCATCGAACGCCCGGTTCGGCCACTATTACGGCTCGCATTCAGCCCACCTGACAGCCCTACGGTGATCTACGCCCCTCACGACATAGGGGTGATGGCCCTACCGGCGATAACCCCCGGGCCCCCTTTAACGCGGCCCCCTCGCCGGTTACGGCCATCTCAACACACCCTCTTCAGGTCCCCTCACCGAGAGGAAAGCGCCACGTGAGCCTGAGACGGGCCGCCTCGAAAGCAGCACCAGTCGGCTGGGTATTCATCAACCAGTACCGTTCCGACGGGATCACCATCCGCTGGCGACGCGGCGACCCCGTAGCCTACGTACTACCCGGCCACCGGCTCGGCGACCACAGCACAACAGGTCTATTAGGCACCATCCCCGTCCACCCCGCAGGCTGGAGCGACCACACCCAAATCCGAGACCTAGCCCACCGCTGGCACCAACAACACTGACAACCCCCACGACGCGTTGTCACACGGCGCCGGTCTGCGGTCGAGGAATGCTGTATACAAGGTGCGCAGGCCGCCAGGTGGCCACCGGCCCCATATGCCTCAGAGGGGGCCAGTGGCTGCCTTGATCTGCCCTTGCAGCTGTTGGGCATATAGCCGGGCTGGATGTGCCAAGGTATAGCTCACGGCTGTTTGTCACCGCGTGTTTGCGTGACAGCATGCACCAGTGCATCCATGAGGCTGTCAATAGATAGAGGATGTACGGTGGTGTCAGCGGCGAATGAAGGGTCAATACACACCCACGCCGTTGCCCGATAAACAATAATGATCATAGTGACCCTCATGCCCCTCGGGTCGTGGCCCGTGGCGTTATGCCGAACATCCCGACTGGCCCCTCTCCCTCATGAACTATGTCTGTGAGCATCAGTTGGTTACGCTCGTGCCGGGTCACTGCCGCTGGATTGCTTCCTCGCGCGGGCTGCTGTCGCCGGGTGCGGCAGGAGGTGTTGTCCCCTGGGTTCTGCTCATGGACCTAATGCATTCCTCGGTCTGGGCTTTTCTTGCTTTCCTTGGCTGATGACGGGTGTGGGTGGCGCCCAGGGCCGGGGTGAGATTCCTGAGCAGTGCACGGCTGGGGGGTTGGTGCCTGCCGACACGGTGGGGCAGCGCAGCAAGCCAGTGTGCGCGAGCGGTCGGTACGGGCACCACCGTGCACCGGGGTAGCTCACCATCCCGGCCCTGGGGGCCAAGCAGCACGCTAGCGGCCAGCGGTCATCGGGAACCGAAACACCAGCCTTGCCGAACAGCCAGTAGGGGCTGTGGTGAACAACCAGTTCGGTCTACTCCCCCCATCCAGGCACGTAAGCGGGGGGCGCGGCCTGCCGCGCCCCCCTTATCGCGATGCATGAAGAATGCGTGAAATAGAGAAGGTGTGGCAGTGTCTAGGGGTTTAGTCGAGGAGGCCGATGCGGGTAGCGAACTGGCGTATCTCAGGGGCCCAGGAGGGTTTGGCGCGTTTGAGCAGTGTGGTGACCATGGCGCGCACGCCGCGGGTGTGCTGAAAATCTTGCGGGCATAGCCGTTCAGCCATTGTCAAATGCACGAACACGGCTGTGTCGTTGCTCTTGCATTCATAGCAGCGGGCCACCTGGTACAGGTGCGAGGTTTGCCGCTCCAGCGAGGGAACCTGGGTGATATCCACGCCATCTGCGAGCCGGAGTGCCTCGCCTATCTCGCCCTGCTCATACTCCACACTGACCATGTGCATAGTTACGTTAGTGGGGCCGAATACTGTCTGATGCCAGTTGTGGCCCTCACCCACCCGCAGCGCGGCCTTATACGCCGGTTCCCGTAATAGTTCACGGGCACGCCAGGGGTCACCCGCCCGCAGCGAGGCGATAGCCGCCACCAGCAGCAGGCCCCCGTACAGGGAGAAATGCTCACCCGTGCCCTCCGGCAGCAGCGGTTCTAGGGCTTCCCGTCCTTTGATCGCCACCTCTAGGGACCCGGCTGGCATATCATCCGAGAGCAGGCAATGCGCCAGGCTCCACGTGGCGGCGGCGATCAACAGCGGATCCTCGGTCTCTTCGGCGTACCGCATGGCCCGATCCGAGACCACACTGCACAGGTCAATCCGCCCCACATGTTTCAATACCTGCCGCGCCAGCTGATACAACTCCGACACCTGGCGACACGCCTGCACCGACCGCCCGTACTCGTGCACCGCCCGCTCACTGTGCACAATCAAATCCGGCAACACCCCTAGGGCATCGCTGTACTTACTCGGCGAGGTATACCACGCCTGCTTCACCGCGGCGATCTGCTCACCCAACTCCTCCAGCAACGGCACCTGCCGTGAATCAGCCAACGCCAGAGACCGGTAGGTGAACAACGCCCGCTCTACCTCCGCCAGGCGCGGGTTCACCGGCCCCTCATGCGCCTCACTGGGCGCCTCACCGACCAGGGCCGAGGTGCGCACCCCTAGCACCTTGGCCAGTCTGCGTAACACCGGCAGAGACGGCATCCTACTATCGGCCTCGATCATCTCCAGATACCGCACCGTGATACCCGCATGCGTCGCCAGCGACACCGTGCTCATCCGCCGCTTGATCCGATACACCCGCACCAGAGCACCCGTCGGCATCTCAGACACCACCACACACCCCCACACGCAGCCGGAGGATGGACCAGGACAGAGCCTACCCAGCAGAGCAACACGCCAGGTCACTAACCCGCGACACGACGGGGGTCGTCAGCGCCACATCCAGGCCATATGCGGACCGATGACCCTGTTCGTGTCCGCCTGCGAACAACAACCCCCCATAAAGCAGCTTGATGCCAAACGGTCAGTGCACCACCGACTTGACCTGGGGCGAGGGCTCGTAAGCTGGCCCGCGCATCGGGCAGCCCCTAGCCTGCCCGCAATTAGCTCGATGTGAGCCCTCGCGAGGGTCCCAGGTCAAGTCGGTGGTGCACTCACCCCTGGAGACCGCCCAGGAAAACGAACCTAAAAAGGGCACCAGGAGACCGTGGTCACAAAAGGCGCGCTTCACGCCGCTGTGACAGTAAGACCTTGCATTCTTTCGATAAATTCACGTGCGACGGGGCTGGATCGGTAAGGGCCGAGTTTACGGGTAAAATGGTGGAGGTGTCTCATGCATTGGGCCGACTCGATCCGGCCATTGAGCAGATCGATCGCCTTATGAGCACTACTGCACGCCTGCTCGATATCACGTCGGTGTAACTGTGTGATCGCTAGCATCGTATAACACAGGGCATTATCACGAACAAGATCTGCTTTATTCATTCCCAGGGCGATTTGTAGGTGGTGTTCGGCTTGGGGCCATTTTCCCATGGCGTAGTAGCTGAAACCTGCTGCGCGTGCATGGATTTGCTGTTCGCATATCCAGTACCGCCAGTCCGATGCTGTCTCGTCTGGGTTGGCTTTGCTCCAGCTGTCAAAGGCCGCGTCGATCGCGCCACGGCAGGCGGTCAGGTCATGAGAATACCCGTAGGCTTTCGCAGCCTGCAGCTGCAAGATTGCCATGACTTTAGGGTCCCTGCCCCGGTAGGCGGCCAGAGCGGCCTGCGCCAGCGGTACAGCGTTGCCGGAGTCAATCTGGGTGGCTCCATCGCTCATCCACCCGAGAATGTTGGCCGCTAGCGCGTGATCACCAGCGGTGTGAGCAGCACGCAGGGCCGTGAGCCACAGGTGCTGGGCTTGGGCATACCGCCCCACGTCGAATGACTGCCACCCAGTAGTGCGCAGCAACTCGGCCATAGTGCCATGCAGTCGCCGACCAATCTGTTCCGTGTATTGACCGTGATTAAGGAGATCATTTACCAGGTAGAGCTGGTCGCGCGATGCGCGCAGGAGCCTCTCACCGCCCACCCGATCGTCCATCACTCTCAAGCACGCATTAACTGTATCCAGATGATCGATGAGTTCATCGGTAACCGGTGCTTTTCCTCCACGGTGCTCGCTTAGATCAGACGGTGGGGCGGCCAGGTATTGGGTAACCGGGTCCATGAGGGCGGTGCCAGTCAGGAGGGTAAACGATCGTCGCTGCACCTGTTCATCATCGCATAACACCGCTAACGCGCGCGATATCGCGGAGCCGGCGAAAGGGGCTTCTGCTAGGTTAATTGGCTCGACTACTGTCGGGTTTATTGCATCGAATCCGAGTTGGTCCGCAGGGACGTTTAAGACATCGGCGAGTGCTTTTACCTGGCGTACACCCGGACGCTGGATGCGGCCACGTTCCCATCTCCGTTCGGTGTCTCGGCTCACCTGGATGAGATCGGCCAACCGCTGCTGGGTTAACCCTCGCGCCCGCCGCAGCTCCCGCAGTCTGGTATTCGGCGCTGGCATCGTTTCCTCCTCTTGTGTGTGCACAGAAAGAGTAGCTCCGATTACGCACCGACACAGCTTATCTTCCCGAATCCCTCCTCCATCACTTGCAAAAACGCGCTTGACGCCAGGAGCGAGCGGCTCATCTTCCCTGGGGAATCACCCCGCACGCCCCTTGGGACAACTAGCTCTGGCAGATGTAATCGCAGTAGAGCAGTTACCGATGACCGCTCTTACTTGCGGCGGCGTGAGCCCCATACACACGCCAGGCCACCGCCGAGTACCCACACACTAACGAAAGGAACAACACCATGCCCAGCTCACCAAGTAGCCAACAGCACATACGACTAGGCGACGAGTGGGTATAAACCCACCGGACGGATACAGCTTTTCTTAAATCAGCAACACCAACAACCAGCCAGCCCCCGGCGTCAAGAGAATCACGCCGGGGGCCACGCCTAGACCCCAAGTAATTGAGGACAACAACGATGCCTTATATGCATAGCGGTCTGAAAAGAAACCCAGTCTGACGCGAGAACCACGCTCCCACCAGACCCCGGCATCAATCTCATACTGTAGAAAGGATTTACGCAGTAATGTTTAGGGCAAGTGAGTCTTTCAGTAGGATGCACTCTCGCTATTTTGACTTCACGCAGCCATACTGTCGCGACTGCGGCCTAGCCTGGTCATGCCATCCCCGTGTCGATATACGCCTCCTCAACGACAACCCACCACCACCCAGCGAAATTCGCATACTGGGCTATATCGCCGTGATGTCGCAGCCCGGTGACACTACAGGCGCTCGTCGCGTGCGCGTTCTCGCAATGAATGAAACGCCCGGCGTGAGCACAAGCCCACGCCGGGCATACTCACCCTCGTAAAGGACAACATCGCAATGCATAACCTCGATGCACAACCATGCAGCCACTGTTTGAGTAAAATACACTCCAAGCGGTTTGACTTCACACAACCATACTGTCGCGACTGTGGCATACCGTGGTCACGGCACCCCCGTATCGACGTGAACCTTCTCACCAGTAGCAACAACCCGCCGCCCCTTCCCGACTGCAGATCGACGATCCTGCAGGCGTACCAGGCGTTGTTGCAGCATCAACCAGCCGCGAACGCAGTCGGCTATGACCATCACTGCGCAGCCTGCGGCCAGAAGGCACCATGCCAATTCCGCTACCAAGCACAAGTAGCGCTCGCCGTACACGGCCATAACCCCTTCCCTACACCGGCAGAAGTAGAGGACGCACTCGAGCTGCCGCTAATCGGCTAACCGTAATGACCCGCGGCCCGCAAATTTGAGTCGATAAAATTTCTGGCGTGATAGCGCCTGTTTTAGGTCAAAATATGAGCCCCTGAGGTACGCCAATTCGCCCACGGCATCGGCCTACTCACCTAACACCAGGGGCTTTTGCCACCTTAACCGGATACCAGTGAACGTGCCCCGCTTAGGCACTTATTGAACTGGCAGTTCACCACCCTCACCGAACGCCCGGTTCGGGCACGGTCACGGCTCGCTTAGTATCCTTCTGGTGGCGCTAGCGTCACCCGTGCCCCTGAGACAAGCAAAGGGGTGGTGGCCGTACCGGCGACGCTCCCCCGTGGACCCCGTTAAGTGGTCCTGTCGCCCGGTGGCGGCTATCCCATTTGACGAGGGATAGGCATAGACCACTGGTGAATGAGCACGACCGTAACCTCCTTATGCTCCTAGGTAGCGCCAGTAACCGTATAAGCGCGATCGCCACCGGCCTGCTCCAGAACAGCCTCACCGCAGACGAGCAAATTGATTTCGCGAATCAGCTGGTAGAACTGGCCGATGGGTTCTGCCACCGGGTACACCACCGGCCCCTGCTCATCGAGGGGGAAAGCCTTTCATGAGGCGCCCAGGTGGCGCCGGGTCAAAAACAGGGCTCGTCGGATGGGCATACATCGATCGGTACCGCCCAGGGGGGATCACCATACGCTGGCGACGCAGCGACCCAGTAGCCTACGTGCTACCCGGCAACAAACTAGGCGACCACAGCATGGCAGGCGTCCTAGCCGCCATCCCCGTTCCACCGGCAGGCTGGAGCGACCACAGCGACATCCGCCAACTCGCCCACCGCTGGCGCCGAACTCAGGTATAACTCAGGACTGGGTGTCACCGTCTGTGTGCGTGGCAGCATGTGTCAGTGCCTCTATGAGGCTGGCGGTGGGCATGGACGGCAGGGTGGCGCCTGCGATATAGGGGTGGTCGATACAGATCCATACTGTTGCCCGATAAACAATAAGAATCATCACTATCCTTCACACCCCATGCCGGGCCACTGCTGCTGGACTGCCTCCTCGCACGGGCCGCTGTCGCCGGGTGTGGCAGGAGGTGCTGTGCCCTGGGTTCTGCTCATGGACCTAATGCATTCCTCGGTCTGGGATTTTTCTGCTTTCCTTGGCTGCTGACGGGCGTGTGGGTGGCGCCCAGGGCCGGGGCGAGCGATTCATCCTGAACAGTGCACGGCTGGGGGGTTGGTGCCTGCCGACACGGTGGGGCAGCGCACGTCAAAGCGCGCGAGCGGTCGGTACAGGCACCACCGTGCACCGGGGCAGCTCACCATCCCCGGCCCTGGGGGCCAGCACAGACGCTAACGGCCAACAGCCGCCCCGGCACGAAACACAAACCCCGCCGAACAGGCAGTACGGGCCGTGGCGAACAACCAGCGACGCGTTCGGGCACACTGTGGGCACACGTCCGGTCGCATGTGGAGCAACATCTGACTTGGGCGAATCCCTGCGCGGCCTCTTCCCGGCTTTCCGTCAGTCGCCCCCCGGTGAGGTGGTGAGCCGTCTAGCGCAGCTGGCGGCATGTGGGGTCTGCCGGGTTTCTGCGTTAGCCCTGGGTGTAAGGCTTGACGATGTTGGGGAGCAGATGCGAGAGCCAAGGGAACTGGCGGTGTGCTGATCACCGCGTCCACCCCGCTACGCCGCCGCGCTATCACCCAGCAGATCACCGTTCTGTCCGATCCAGGACCTCGCCTCTTCCACGCCGCCCACATAGATGACACACCCGCCTACCTGCTGCATATCCTGGCCAGTTAGCACGCAAACACGGTAGAGGAGACGAGCCGTCCGGTGACGGTAAGCAAAACGGGCAAGCCTACCCGCTACCTTTCTACGTGTGAGCCGCAAACCAACCCACATCCCCGACCCCGAAGCTGAATGGTGGACCACTACCGATGTGGCGGCGTATCTCAGGGTTGATGTGGGCACAGTGAGCTCGTGGCATGGGCGGGGCCAGATGCCCAAAGCGGATCTCACGCTTGGTCGGACCGGACTCTGGAGACCAGAGCACATCATCACCTGGAATCTGCAGCGACCTCGAAAAAGGAATAAGGACTAGAATTATACTGACTGAATCAGTATAATTAAGGAGTGGATCGGACACCCCACATGAAGATGCCCTAGCGGAGTTGCAGCTCCGCTAGGGCGAGTACATCGCATCCAGGCTGTGAGAAATGGAGTAGACGTATGACCAGAATACCTGTCTTTGCCTGCTGGCGGGCCCGTTCTGGGCCGGTCTTATCTGCCGGTTGGAGTTGGATCTTCACGTAGTGAGCCAGCCACAACAGCACCCACGGACGCGCCCTGTCGGGCGCATCCGATCGGGGTCTTTCTATCTGGCCCACTGGGGATCGTCGCAGTAGATCCCCAGTGAGGCACACGGGTCAACTCGCTTTTGGGTGTTTTCGTTGATTGATTTCTCGCCGTCCTTACCGCCTTCTTTACTTTCCCTACTTGTATGGGGTGTTTGTCATGTTTGAGTCTGCTATGACGTTGCAGCTGGGGGAGCCCTTCGGATCGATTAATTTCACCGAGACCGCGAACCCGCATACCGCCACGGTCACCTACCGGGTAAACGGAGATGACCTGGCCGGAGCCGTCTTGATACGACCCAGCGAATACGACCCAGAGCCGGTCCCGGTCACCGTAACAGTCCAACTAGGACGCGGTGACTACCGCGCGCATCTGGTAGAAGAACCGTTCACAGTGGACGGCATAGCGGTTGCGGACAGCGTGAGGGTCGATCCGAATCAGCCGCAAATAGTGCCAACGATTCACCGGCAAGACGCTCCCGCGAGCCCACACGGGGTCCGTCCGGTCCAGGCCACCACTCAGGACCGGCTCACCCTGGTCATCGCCCGCCTGGTCGAGCAATGGATAGGGCGGGAGGACTGCCAAACCATGCGTCTCCTGGTCGCCGCGCACAAAGCCGTCAACCAGCTCACCTACGAACATGACCATTTGACGGCCTCGACCAACCGCATGCGCGAGCTCGCCAACGATATCCGCATTCGCACCGACCGCATCCATCTACTCACCCACCTACGCGAGGCAGGAAAAACCAGCACCGGACATTAAACCCTCCGACCTGAGTGATCTCGTTCTTGCCGATACGCACCCGTCGGAACTTGTTACGTGCTAGGAACGCGGTGATTGACGCGCCAAGCGCGGTCCACATTTCCGGTGTCTGCATGGTCGCAATCACCGTCTCGAACTCGGGGCTCGAAGCAAGTCCGAGCCGAAGCCGAGACGGCGGCAATAACCCGGCGTCTTCCAGCAGCCGCACCAGCTCGCGGAGGCTGTTCCGTCGTCGGACCATCGTCGCGCGGAGACTGTTCAGTCGGACCGTCACCGAGACGTCTCGATCCCCGCGCCGCCTGAGGATGGGTGACCCGCTGGGCTCGCGTCATGCTCGAACGTGGTGCCGCAGTCATCCTCGACACCGAAATCGTGGGCAGCGACACCAAGCCCGACGAGGTCCGCCCTACGCCGGCTTGCGAGGTTGCCATCATCGACGCCTGTACCAGAGAAACCCTGCTCGACACTCTGGTCAACCCGAAGACACCGATCATCCAAAGCGCCTTCGACATCCACGGCATCAGCGATGCCGACGTCGCCAACGCGCCTACCTGGCCCGAGGTGCTGCGCGTCACCGCCAGAAGGACAATCCTTTCCTACGGCAGTGACTTCGACCTCGGCGTCATCCGCCTAGAGTGCGATCGCTACCACCTCGACCCTGGCCACCTCGCAACGAGAAGAACTGGGGCTGCGTGATGAAACGCCGCGCCGAATGGGAACGCACCAAATGGCGTCGCCTCGATGGTGACCACCGTGCCCTTGGCGACTGTCGTGACGCCCATGATGTGCTGCGCCGGCTCGCCACATCGGCCAGCCGGCGCTGAGCTGATCAGGAAGCAGCCGGGGTGAGGAGTCCGGTGGCCTGCTCGGTGAACTGGCGCACCGCGGGGGCTGATCGTGGCTGGGCTCTGGTGGGCAAAAAATATCGGCGGTCTGCTGCCGGTCCGGGGTGGGTGGCGCCCAGGGTCGGGGCGAGTCCGTCCTGTCGCAGCGCACGGCTCGGGGGTCGGTGCCTGCCGATGCGTGGGGCAGCGCATGGTATAAGCGCGCATGAGCGATCGGTACCGGCACCACCGTGCACCGGGGTAGCTCACCATCGCCCTCAAACTCTGATTGAGGAGATCCGCCGCGTCGAAGCAACCGATCTGCGGGGCGACCGCTGGCCACGGTACAAGGCAAGCGACGATGCTACCGCCGTCTATGTTGAGTTTTAATCGCCAACCCCTGAGAGCGGCGCGGGTGTCGGTGCCCGACGTACGGGCCGCGCCGAATGGGTGCCGAAACGGGCCGTGGGTGGGTTCTGTGAGCCTAGTTTGCGCTGCTCAACGGGCCAGAGTGCGTGACGACCACGCCGCCCTCACAGGGCGTTGTGCTGCGTGTAGATAAATTCAACCCTGCTATGCCGTTGTCGCGTGATCGTCTCCTGCTAGCTCTGACAACGCCACCACGACGAGATGAGCGGCCAGGCTGGAGATGGAGGCAGGGGAGTGCTCACCTTAACCTTCCGTGTCGGGCGGCAAGGTGAGGCGACGGATAGTGTCCTGGACCGCTTTCCATGCAGCACCCACCTCCCCGCCATGCTCGGAATAGCGCTGGTTGAGATGGTCAGCTTCGCGCTGATATCCAGCGGCGTGCTGCTCGCCATCTGACTCGCGCAAGATCCGCCATCGGGCGACCGCTTCAGCTCTCAGCTCTAGCTCATCCTCATGTTTGCCAAGCCGGCAGAGACCACTACCAAGATTGTTCACCGAGGTGGCGAAGTCTGGGGTGTAGCGGGTGGGTTCCTGCTCGACTAGCCCCCGCTGCAGCCGCACCGACTCTTCGTTCACGGCCAGCGCCTCCTGAGGCCGCCCCACCTCCCGCAAACTGTTCCCGAGGTTGATCAGCGAGGTGGCGAGCGCGGCGCGATTGTCGGTGGTGTTGTCGTCGGCCAGTGCCTGCCGATGCTGCTGAACCTTCAGGTGCTCCAGCGCGGCACGGAGATGGCCAAACTGCGTCACCCGCAGCAGCTCAAGCAGACCATCGATGTCCACGACCACGGTCGCGTTCGTCTCGATCCAGCCGACGAGGTCACGCTCTAGCCGGCGAGCGACCGGACCAGCCAACACCAAAGCTTCGATTACCGCCGACAGCAACGCTGGTTGCTCGCGGAGCAACACCCTGAGCGGCCCGGTCATCTGCGGAAATAGGGTGGCCGCCCGCGTGAGACCCGTGAGGGCAGCACGGTCAGGGTGTTCAGCGAGCCCGGACAGCAGCCCAGCGAGTACCGCGGCGTGTGCCGGCTCGGCCAGGCGCGCAAGCAACGCTCCATGCAGGAACTCCGGTGATGGAGCCACTGCGGTCGGCCCTGGTCCGGGGTAGAGATGATGCGCCCAGGCGACCACGTTTCCCAGGAACAAGTGGTCGGAGTGGTCTCGTAGTCGAGGCAATCTGTGGAGTGTCTCGATCGCGTCGTCTTCGGTGGCTGGTGTGAATAGGCTCAGGGCGAGAAGGGTTTCCTCGCGCGGCACGGTGGTGAAGCTGGCCGGCAGGCCCCACGCTGGGTCCTTCGCAGCGTGGTCCCAGCGTTGTCGTTCATGTTCGATCAGCTCGTCGGCCAAGACCTCGATGCCGGCTGTCCGCATCGCGTCCGCCCGCTCTGGGCTGTCACTGAGGGCAGCAAGCACGGCCCGCACCTGCAGCACGACCATGGTCTCCCCGTCGGTACCGACTGACCTGCCATCGAGACCGGATATGACCGGCGGCGTCTTCCTCCGCGCCGTGGCGTAGGCCTGCGCGGCTTCGGTGAACCAGCGACGCCGGTCACTGGCTGCTCCGATATTCCTTAAGGTGGTACTCGGAAGACTTTGCCGGTGGTGGTCTGGGAGCTGCTGATGAAGCCACTGCTCAAAGACCGGTGCGTCGCGAACCACGAGCAGCACTTTCACTTGCTCGTGATCGTTTTTTAACCCGTGGGTTTGGCGGACTAGTTCGGCCACGTTCGGTTGGGTGTCCGCGTCGTCCACGATGACCAGCGTCGGTTGACCGCAGGCCACCACCGCTGGGAGCAGTTCGTCGGCGCGCCCGCTAACGCAGCGACCTGCCGTCCAAGGGGGCGGAAGCTGCCGCGCGACCTCCACCGCAAGTCGGCTCTTTCCGACCCCGCTCGGCCCGGCCAGTACGCGGAGGACCGGAACGATCTTGGCACCAGCTCAGCAGCTCGCGTTGTTCGCTACCGCGGGCTCGAAACGGCGCGAGGGCCTGTTCCGCAGCCAGCAGACTGCTCGCGGTGTGCATGCTCGGTGTCGGTACGGCAACGGTTAACGGCTCCAGAACCTGCGCCCGCGCTGCTCTCAACGCCCTCTGTCGAGTGTGCTCGTCGCGGCTGGCCTGCCACACTGTCAAGGCGATCCAGACCACGACCGCGCCGAGGAGTCCCAGAATGAACGGCCAGGTCGGCGAGGAGGCCACGATGGCCGTCAAAAGCCCGACCACCACACCCACGACCACGGCCGGCACACCGAACCACAGCCGCAGACTTCTCACCGAGCACACCTACTTCACCCTGGTCCGCCAGGACAAGCATCACCCAGCACGAACCCACCGACAACAAGCGTTGCCGCTACCTGCCCCCACCGCACCGCCCCTCTCGACCGCTGCACGATGGCCCCACCTAGCCGTGACCGTTTCGCCGCGGCGAGCTTCACGACAGCCCGAGGGGCACGGGAGGAGGCAGCCTCGCCCCCCGTATCCGCTCTGCCGTACCGCTATGTGCCGAATGTGTGCCCAAATAGCCTCGACCTCCTACCTCAGAGGCGCCGTTTGCGCAGGTCCTAATGCCAGAGGAGGTGCCGATCACGCCGCCCCCAAGGCGGTAGCGCGGGTTCAAATCCCGTCGGGGCTACACCTGGTCCGGGAGCGGACGTGACGCCCGGCCAGAGGTCTTGGCTGGTGGTGTGCTGGGTAGCCTGATGGTGACGTGGTGGCCAGGCCACGACTGGGTTTTAACCCAGTTAGCGGCGGTGACGGCTTCCCGCCCAAGCTCACCGACCCGGCCCCGTGGCCGTGACGGGTCCCAGCGCACTCGGGGTCATGGCGGCCCTTGGGAGCGCACACCGTTGTCGCGTCTTCTTCCATGATCGCGACCATCACCTGCAGCCCGGCGCCCACAGCCAGAGCCAGCTGGCATTCCTGCACCTCACCAGCCAGTTCGGCCAGCGCCACGCTCACCCGCTCCGGCGCAGCGGGCGCAGTCATCCCGAAGTCGGTCTTCTGGTACTTGTTCTGTACAGTGGTTCTCTTCCTCGTGGCGTTCTTGGCGGTTCACCCGAGTACCTACCGCACGGCAGGACTCAGGTGGGGACCGCCGCCTCAACTTCCACGAGTCGCGGGACAACCTCCTGTTCGGGCCCATCGAAGATAGCAAGGTTTCTTGAGACCTAAGATGTCATCTGTTTAATTTATGGACCCCGGTAGGGGCGGCGCTCATCGAGGCTTGCTTGTATGGCTCTACTCTGAGCGGCCTCGGTTCTTGGATGAATGAAACCGAGTTCGTTGGACCACTGGTTTTTGAGCTTGCACCACGCCTCATAAGTCCCATCGATTGCGGTTAATGCCCATTGCATGTCTAGGGTGAGGTCATCGGTGCGTCCGAGGCTGTACTCGGCGTCAGTCATCACGTCAACCACGAGTCTCCGATATTCCCTAAGGCTACCCAGCCCATTTTCGTAGTAGCAGGTTTTGCGGATGCACTCAGCATACCACCGGCGCACCCAAAGAGTTTCACGATGACTACTCCCATAGACATGCCGGAAGGAACCGATAAGAGTTTCCCAACTCCGACGCAGATCGGCAGCGTCTTTTTCCTGGCTTTTGTGTTGTCGCCGCGACAAGTACCGATGTTTTGAAAGGGACCAGCATGACTGGGTGAACACTTCGGAGGCCCACCACAGTTGTTGTCTTCGAGCATGGAGGGTGGTGGGGTGCTCTAGGCCGTATATGGTCTCGCTTATGGTGACCGCTTCGGCGGCGACATCGGTCGCCCTCTGGGGTTCACCAGATTCCCCATAAGACTGGGCTTTATGTCGGAGCCTCTTGATTTCCGCCTCCGGGTCGGGAATCTCCAGGACTACTGACTCAGTTGCTGAGGCCGAGGAGGGACGCTGCCGCGTGGGCGGTGCTTGTGGATTTGTCGCTCGCAGGGAGCTGGTGATACGCCGATGCTGTGTTATGCAGTAGTTAATGAGGTCATTGGCGGCTTTGCGGGCGTGTAGGTAGGCGTGGAGTTCCTGTTCGGTGAAGGGGAATTTCCCTGTTTCGCGGGCGGAGATAGCCGATCGTGACAGACAGCCAGGGTAGCGTTCCATCTTGCGCAGCGACAACCATGGCCACGTTTTGCGGAATTTTTGAAGCGCCGCACCGAACTCTTCCCACGTGGTAGCCATGGCAAGGGCATCGCGTAGCTCCGCTTCCGCCGCCGTGGTGCGCGCGCCCATCGGTGATCTCCCCCACGTGTAAGGACACTGACGCTGGACGTATGGCCTGGCCCCAGTGAGGGCCCGAGGTTGGCCGTTGACGGTAGCAGAGGGCACGGGGACTGAGCAGGTGTCCAGGTCGGCGCCTCCCGTGTCCCCAAGTCCCCAGGACGGGCAGTGCGCTGGTCTATGCCCTGTCTAGGACAGGAAAAGACAGCGCCGTCGCCAGCGAAGTGTCTTCGGAACACGGTGGATAGATAGCGCGGGGACGTTCCGGGAGTATGAGTGTAAGGGCAATGATGCGGCGGTGTTTGTGCACCTGTAAATGGCCCAGCGCATCTGCCCCCAAGACTTCCTCCACAAACGCATACTCCGGGCCAGGGTCACCACACTTTTGCGGTGCGCCAAACCCTCCTCATCAGGTCCCCTCACGGAGAGGAAAGCGCCACGTGAGCCTGAGACGGGCCACCTCGAAAGCAGCACCACTCGGCTGGATATACATAGAGTAGGGTGGGAAGCTGGCGCGGTGGTCGTAGACCCCGTTTCCAGCTTCCCCCCGTCAAACCGTGCATGAGGTTCTCCCTCACACGG
>JBBPTF010000277.1:0-19974 GCA_038094015.1 Phylloporus cf. gajari | reverse complement strand
CCCTGTCGCAATAACTTCTCTACCCATGAGCTGGCTCAGCTTTTCTTTGATCATTGCCAATGATCAAAGAAAAGCTGAGCCAGCTCATGGGCAGAGAAGTTATTGCGACAGGGCACCAGACAGATATCTGTGCCAAGTCAATCTGTCATTGTCAAGAGTATGTTGAAACTGGAATCCTTAGGCAGTGGGCCAATGAAGTCAATAGTGACCAAGTTGCCATGGGCATCGGGCATGGGGAGGGGATGCAGTGGACCAGCTGGAGCAACTGTGGGAGATTTGTTGTGTATACAAGCAGAACAGCTCAGAATGTAGCTGTGGATTAGGTTGTGTCATATGTTAGGCCAGTAGAATGAGTTGCAGAGGGATTCATAGGTCTTATCCACTCTAAAATGTCCACCTGTGTCGTGAGTAAGGAGGAACAGGCATGCACATAGTGAGGGCACATTTGGGATCACCCTGAACCATGCTGTCCACGAGAAGGAGTTGTTCATAATCATTCACACACTCAAGAAGTGGCATGTTGAACTCCTTGGTGCGCATATCATTGTTTACATGGATCATTGCACTCTTAAGAATTTTCTTTTACAGTGTGAGCTATGAGCCAGTACATTTGTGGTGAAGATAATGTGGCTGTGGATACGTTGTCCTGAGGTGCGGGTGCCGAGACCATGGCCACCATCATCCTGCACTGTTTCAACCTTGCGTTGCCACTCACTCAACCTTGTCTTGCTGGCCTGGATGTTGCAGCTAACATATCTGTGCTTACACATGACCATGCACTAACGTTTGAGATTGTTCAGGGCTACACTATGGATCCCTACTGCAAGAAGTTTTTCTTCCTTCTGGGGTCTATGCCAGACTTGACAGAACATGGGGGCTGCTGTTTCTGAACCAACACTTGGTGGTATCATGGAGTGAAGCAGAATCAAATGCAACTGTATGAGCAGACTTCCAATCTGGTCCCCAGGAAAGGACAGCACCAGTCTGCAGGTCCAAGGCATTGGTAGTGAGGAAGATCTGGTTTTCACCAGGGTTATCATGGTCAATTGTTGTGAGACAGGCAGGACTGGAGACCAGTTGCTTAATGCCATCAAAGACTGTCTGATGGTGTGAAGACCAAACAAGGAAGCAGGTTTCTGCCATCTTTGCTATCAGTGGGTTGAGAACCAAGGTGTAGCTAGCAAGGTCAGGAAGGTGGTCACCAAGATACCATACCAAGCCCAGGAATTGGCAAGTTTCACTAGCAGTATGGGGCTGGGGCCAGTTGAGGATCTTTGCCACTTTCTTCAGATCAACTTCCACACTGCAGGAAGAGATATGGTGCCCAAGGAAGTCAACCTCAAGGCAAAACAACAATGTCTTCTTAGGGGAACAGAACAAGGTAGCAGCATGGAGAGCCTCCAGTATAGTGCAAACATTTTACTCATGTTCATCCAGGGTCTGGGACCAGATGATGATATTGTTGAGATACATGTGGCAGATCTTGCTGATAAGAGGCCAGAGAGTGTTTGACATGTGACGCTAGTGAATCACTAGGGCATTGTGGATGCCCATTGGCATAACTGTCCATTCATACAATCCCCATGGCATGTGAACCACAAGCCGATGAATGTCATCTGGGTGCACTTTGGTCTGAAAGAAGGAGTTAGTCATATCGATCTTACCAAAAATCCGACCTTTCATGCAGTTGCACAAGATTTCCTCAATCTGAGGAAGTGGGTGGTTATCTGGAATAGTATTTGAGTTAAGAATGTGGTAATCGTTCACCCACCACAGCAAAACCGTGGGATCCACCTTGAGAATAATGAATACAGGAGAGGAATGCTTGCTACTAGATTTGCACAGGTGGCTGGCCACAATATGCTGCTGTAGGAGCATGTGCCATGTGACCCTGTATTTCTTCAGGCAGTCATAGCCATGGAGCTAGATGACCTTGTTAGCATCTTGTGGGCAAACACGAAAAAGTACATCATCTGGCAAGTTGTTGCAGTGGGGAATGTCTGCAGGGAAACAGTCATGGTATTCAGTTTTGAGGCAATGGTCGTGGGCCACTAGGTCTTCCAGGGACACCAGTTGAGTGATACAAGCCTGTACAGCAGCAATGTAGTCAAATGGTGTGATAGGGTCATAAGAGGACTCAACAATGCATTTATGAATGGGCAGTACCTGGTGCAGTTCAGCTTGTGCGGTAGCATGGGCATCTTAAATAGTGGCCGGAGGTGGGATCACATGAGGTGGTGTGGGCACAGGCGGATGCAATAAACCATAATTTGAATTCTTAACAACACAGGAACACATGGCATAGTCTATGAGAATATCATTATGAGCCAGAAAAGGAAAGCCAAGTAATAAAGGTTTGACAAGATTTGGAGCAAGTATAGCATGGACAGAACGACTCTGAAACTGCAAATCTAAGGAGGAAACAGACAAATTAATGTAGCAAGACAGGACTGTTCTAGTGGAAGAAGGAGATGAAAGGGCCATCCCAATGGGAATAGGCCATGGGAGATCATGGACATGAAGTCCAAAGGATGAGACAAGTGTCTCATCAATCAGAACTAGAGAGGACCTGTTGTCAATGAGGGCATCAACCTCTAATGGATGCATGGGCAAGGGCCTATCAATGTGGCAGTGCCACATGAGCTGGGGACAGGAGAAAGGAAACATGCAGTCATCACCTGAATTGGTACCATCTCCCAAGGCTGCAGAGGGCATGATAATGGTGATGAGTTCCTCAGATTCAACCACAGCCACTGTGGCTGGATGGGTGGGCTTGGTGGCCACAGTCTTGGGTGTGAGTTTCTTGATACTATTGGCAATAATTGGCTTGTAACTAGCTGTGTTGGGAAAGCTGTTTGGACAGTCGTGGGTAGTGTGCATTTGGAAGAGGAGGCAGTATTTGAGGTATCCATTATTCTCATGGCAGAGCTTGCGTTCATTGTCTGTCAGTGGGGACAGGTGAGTCATGGACCCACCGCTGGCCTTGGTCAACTGCGTATTGGAGGAGTCTGTGATAGAGTGCACATCCACATTGTGTAGCTTGTTTGAGGTGTGCAGAGAGGCTTCAATTTGGTCACAGAGAGCATGAGCTTCACATTGCTACTTCTTGTCAAGTTACTTGACCTTCTCAATCCATTTGCAAAAATCTGCCTCATCTCTTGCCTCAGAGGTGTGGTATTCAGTAGCAAGATCCTTGTGCATGTGAGCTTCAAAGTGGAAATACAGGCTTGCATCATTCATGTGCGCCATATCATTCACAAGGATGGAATTCTGGGTCTGAATGTCAACAACCCACTCATGAAAAGGGCAAGAGCCTTGGTGTGAGGAGAGCATCTTGAGGCAAAGTTTGGATGCCCAGTCGGACAGGAGCCAGAATCAACTGAGCTTATCCATGAACTTGTGGAAGGAAAGGGCATTGAGGCGGGCATTCTCCACAGAGTACCACTGCTGTACATGCAGGTCTAGGAGGCCCCATCTGACATGTTTGATCTGGTTGTTCATGGCAACATCCTTGTGGAAGAAGTACTGAGAACAGCCCATCTCCCATTTGTGAAGCTGTTCAGGCATGATTTCACCCAGCATCAGGGTAGGGGGCTTGGTCAGAGCATTTTACTGACATTCACTGAGTGTGGACATGGTGGTGCTGAAGTCCATGAATGAGTCTGAGTGGTGATGCCATGTGAAGAAAGGTCGTAGGCTATAGATAGAGGATGAGTTGGTATCAGAGGACATACACCTTGTGGATGTTAGAAGTCTAGGCAGATCGTTGTCATTGTTGTTGTTGACAATAGTGTGTATAGGGTCGGTAATGGTGGCAGCAGTAGTGATACAGATGGCAGGGGTAGTGAGCACAGGCTGGGTTTGACTGTGTGTGACGGCCATTGTGGGTTACGCTCTGGTACATTCAAAAAAAAATGTGAGCTGCCCATGAGGGTGGTGACACTACTAAGTGCTTGGATGGAAACAGAATGTGTAGGAGCATAGTATTGGTGATGAAAGCAGAGGGGAAAGACAAAAGGTGTTGATCTATCATGTCAGTTCTGTATATATATGTCTGCAGGAGAGCAATGATGTTGGTGATGTCAGAGTGTGAATGGAGAGTAAGTGACATAGCAGAGAGAGCATGACATAGTGGGCTTACAATACTGTATATAAGGAGGAGCTCCTACCTAGTTGCTCCTCTAACAGAATATCCATCTCTGTTCTCTTGTACAACACCAGTCCTCATCAACTGTTGCACTACCTTATGCTTGGTTACCACTTCAAGTCTCCTATCTAAGTGAGTATTCCCACTTAGCTCATTCCTCTACTCTTTGGAGAATTTCACTCTGAAAGCAATCAGTTATCAACTGCAGTCTTCTGTCCCAGAAATTGGGCAACTCATAACTGCAGTCCAGTTGTTGATAGTGTTGCCATAACGTAAACTGAAGTGAATCACAGTGGTTTTTTCAGTTGACTTTGTTTCAGTTCAAGTGAACAAAGTCAAGTGAAGGCACTCTGCCTGACTTCATGAAGTGGGAGCGAGGTGGCCAGCCTATCCCACCAATGCACAAGCCAATCAGATTTGATTACAATAGTAGTCAAAGTATGTGAGTCAAGACTCAACATCAAAAACTCATCCAACTCAAGATATTGACCCAACTGTCTATAGCATGCCCTCTATCCATGGTCCTAGCAATGAGACAACAAGGGCAATGACAGAATGATGATGCTAATGTGTGGACCCTGCATGGTTGTGCCTGTGTGCTATACATCCCCTTCAACTGTCAATAAGCCCATACATTTGATGCACTGCACATCAATCCATATCCTCCACAGCCAATACCCACAACATGACAATGTGACAAGGACACATCTGTAACTGTTGACACAATAAGCTGGTACCATCAACAACACCATTATAACAACAACACTGATGTACATGCACCCACATACCAACACCATGATGCTGATGTGGCATCCATATCAATGGTGGGGACATGTTGCCTGTGTGTGCATCCTCCCTACCTCTCCAGTCATTGACAGGCTCAACAGGTTGTTTCACTCTCCACATGCTACCTACATACTGGGAACATGTCAAGAACAAGGACACAACCATATCTGCAACCATAATATGACCATAACTCCAACATATTGAGAACTGTCACAATGACTGGGATGGGGGCAGTGTTGGAGTTTATATTCCATTTATGGTAGATATTACATAAGCTTAGAGCACACACTTAGAGTTACATTTCCTACCTCAGGTTCTTTAGTGTTTACTGAGTTCCTACAGAGTATTCTATTTCAATAGGTAGCAAGAGGACAGCAAGGGACTGGGATAATGATGACATGTTGAGGACGAGGGCATGATCACAATCATAATCTGTTGTCATTGAATAAGACAGATATAGTGTCTGTCTGTTAGAGTATAGGTACAGATGTGGGTATGGTCATCCAATAAGGGCACCTGTACCCATGCTGTTGCTTAGTCATGGATGTGGATGCAATGATGACAATGTCAAAGCAATAAAGAACCTTTTCTATTCCTAAGTAATGTACTTTTAACCCATTATAGCTTCAATAATGTTGGCCATTATAAAAAAAATACTCAAAAACTTGGAAAGTACAATGTTGGACACTTAGGTTTGTTTGTATCAACAACAAAATCTGTAGTTAGTAGGGGCTGTATACTGATACATCCTATATTAGTACTTGATAAGCTATAGTTTGATATGTCCTCATGAAGTAAACAAAGTAAACTTCATCATAACTCATTGCTATAAAATGTCACAAAGCAGTTGCCATACAAAGCAAACTGAGCTGTACCTTGAGTTTACTTCACCTCAGTGGCAACACTAGTTACTGACCAGTCTAGTCCAGTCCAGTTGTCAGTTGCACAACCATGAGACAACTGGACCTTTAAACACTAGCAGCCAGTACTTGAAGCTGCTTGTAGCTGGCTCATTCCACCAGGATTGGAGTTGAATTCTCCAAAGAAAGGGGCTTCAAGAGCTATTGGGCAAATAGCCCCTCTGTTGTCCTATGAGGCTTCTCCTGAAAAAGGAGAGTCTCTAGTCTCATTGCTAGTAGTGGTGACAGTGTGTACAGTAGGGTTGGAGAGAATAGTGGGGTTGACTACAGAGGCTTGTTCTCTTTTGAACTGGAGCTGGAGGTTTCAGTGGGCTGCAAGAGTGAGGATGGTGCAGAGACTGGAAATGATTGTCTTCTTGCTCAGCAATGACTTCTTCCTTCATGGACCCTGAGGACAGGAGGTTTTCATTTTATGGAGTTGGAGAAATAGTTCTTGTGACAGAGCATCACCCATATGGGGAAAAGGTGGGAAGGAGTTGGTCTGTATGGTGTTGGGAGTAGTGAGGAGGTTCAATGAGAGCTTAGATAATTGGAGTATTGGGTAGTGATACAAGAGTTTGGAGAGTGAGATGTCCTTTAGATCTGATGATCTTGAAGAATTTGAAAGGGTTGAACTGGTGGTCAAGTAAGTTGTCATCAGGTCCTTGTCTGATAACATCTCTCTTATCATGACAGTGGATCTCTGCTCTTTCTATTGTACTGTGGCAAATAGGGCAAGGTATCTCAAAAGAGACTCCTGGGTCCACAATATGAGTACATGTGATAAGTCTAGCACAATTCTCATACTGTGAGGGTCTAGACTTGTCTAATGGACCTCCACTCAGCCTTACTCCTGTGCTATCAATGCACCACCCAACAGGATGACAGGAAATATGACCCCCTCTCTCATCACAGTAACACAGCAGAGGTGTGTAACCATACCCATGTCACCTGCATAGTGACAGTAACAATGAGAATAATGACACCATGAGGTAACAGGTGTACAACTGTATTCATATCACCTCCACAGTGACAATGGCAACAACAGCAACATGACAGAGGGTGTGGGTGTGTCATCTTACTCACATCACCTGTATGCAATAACATAGTGAGGACAACAAGGGCATGTATTGTTGAGGATGTCTTATCTTATCTTATCTTATCAGACATTCTCTATTGGTCAGCTATCTTATCTTATCATTCATGTCATCATGATTTCTCATTCATTACTCATCTTTATCATGATGACTGATACATTATTACTCATGCTGACTGATAATACACTACTCATGTTTTGCCATTGGCTGACACTTATAGTACAATAAGTATATGAGAGTCTGTGTTAGCTGAATGACAAGACAGATGCAGGATTTAGTCTGTGTGTGGGAAGCAAAGTGAGCACCAGCTCTTTCCTTTGCTTCCCTCACATTCTAGCTACTTATACTTGTATGTAGTGGTAGTCCTTGATTCATTCTTTTTGCACTTTTATCTCCCACATTTTCCTCTATGTAATGTCTCCTCAGGAGAACCCACACAATGCAAACCCACTGGACTATCACATGAACAAGTATACTGCAGCCTGACAACATATTATCAATTCCTTTCATGTATTCAATGAAGATGCCATTGCTCACCTGGTCTGTTATGCTTGGTCCAGGTAGGGTGAAGCATAGCCTTAGAAAAGTCTAAAAGGTGATAGTCTGTTGACTATAGTCACTAGGCAATGGGTCATTGGCTAGGACATTCAAAGTATCAGGTGATGGGCAATTGGTTGGACTAAGGTACTGTTCACAAGATGGTGAACTTGGTACCTAGTGTTATGCTTGGTCTGGGTAGACGAAGCATAGCCTCAGAGAGCCTATATGTGAATGTAGAGGTTCTTAAGGGTTCAAAAGACAGGACGGGGTTAAGACATCTCTGAGTCACTAGACAACGATTAGGTGGCTAGGACTATCAAGGTACTTGTCCACAAGATGATGAACTTGGTACCCGGTGACAAGGTTCAAAGGGAGGACAAGCTATCTGTTCAGAGCACGGATGGAGGCTCAAAGAGACAAGGGATGATGAGGAAGATAAATGGATTGCTAGTCTTAATAGTATAGGCAGTAGTACTGAGGAGAACTAGCTTAAGGGAAAAGAAGGGAAAGAAGAAAGGGGAGGTTTATATACCTAGGGTATAGAAACCAATGGAATATGAAAGAACTGATGTATATAGGAAATAGTCAGCTAAATGACTAAGAAGAATGTGATAGAATCATATGGAACATTCAAGAAGATGAAGGAAGAACTATGATTAGGAAGTGATGATGAGTCATCAGGCTGATGACTAAGAGGAAGTGAGTAATCATAGAGAAAAGAAAGAACGTCCAGAACTTGTATAGCTAAGATCAAAGAAATGAATTGTAACATTACCCCTGGATTAGGGTCGAGATAGCGATGAAGACCAATCAAAGATCTAAGAAACCTCCACCAGAAGAGCCCATCATGTTCACATCGGCCACAACGTCAAAGTCCTTTTCGTAAGTGGGGGAGGGGGAGTGTTGGAGACACTCTACCAAAGGTCAAGGATAAGGTGGACCCCTAGAAGGATGCATCCTATTAGTCATTGGCTGACGACGGTGAGAGGAGGAGGAGCTGGGGGGTGAGTTGGACAGCAATCAATCTGGAGTTCAGTAATGAAGAGGACAATGGGTGGCAGTGTGGCGGGGGTGGAAGTGATGGCAATACCCACATTGGTAATCTGGACAATCTACCTTCCAATGGCCTAGGCATTGACATTGGTAGCATACCTCATGCATGCAGGGATGGTTGTATGGTAGTGGCTCTTCACCACTATGACCAGTCCACCAGTTCTCTGCTCATTAGAGTGCGTGTTCCTCATCAAAGCCTATAGGAGAAGAGGATGCAGATGGAGTGGATGGGGTATGGACTTCGGGTGTACTGCGGGTGGGAAGGAGTGCAATATGAGCCTCCCTCTATTCAGCCAATTCGCGAAGGTATCGCTCTAGATCCTGCAGGAACTCTAACATTCCTAGTTGGTGCATAGCCTCGAGGAGGCTGTGATGGGTCTTAGCATGGGCAGTTGGGGGTTGGACGTTATCTAAAGAGAAAAACGCTCTGTAGAGGAGGATGAGGGGTGAGTTGCAACTAAGGTAGGTGTAAATAGGGACCGCAAGGTGGTCACAAGAGAGGTAACAAAGGAGTTCCTCTCTTTCTCGGTAGAGGAGGTCTTTTAGTCTTTCTCCTGCAAGGGGAACGTTGGGAGTGACTACAGAGGCGTAAGGTGTGGGTTCCCAGGCTGGTTTGTTCCAGCTGGCTTTGTTGACAGTGGTGGAGGGAGGAGTGGTTTCGGAGAGGACAGTGACAGAGGTGGTGGGAGACGATGGAGTATCCATGAAGCCAATGGTACAAGAGGTGGAGAGGGTGAGTTCTTCTTCCAACAAGTAGAATTTGATGGGCATTGTAGAGAGAATGGGAAGGGTGAGTTTACTAGTCGTGATGATGGGATAGAAATGGTAATTCATACGATGGAGGAGAAGGCTTTCGGGTGACACTTTTTGTAGTTGTTGAGAGCAGTTTTGGAATGTTTCAAGTCCTGCTCCGATTGCCACGAGTCTTCTTTGGCAGTGTACCCTTTCCATTGGATCAAGTATTGTCTTGACGACCGGTTGCCACGATGTCTCAATATCTGTTCTATTTCATATTCTTCTTTGCCTTCTATAAGCTCCAGAGGTGGAGCCAGATAGTTTGGGCCGTGAACGTCATTTTCGCGATAGGGTGTGAGGAGCGAGGCATGGAAAATGGGATGAATTTTCCAGGTACTGGGGATGCAGAGTTGGTAAGAGAGTGAGGATAGTACCTTGGTGACAACAAAGGGTTCTTCTTGCTTAGGTGCGAACTTCGGGTTTGTCAGACATTTCAAGTTCTGGGCTTCTAGCCACACCTTATCTCTTTTAGCAAAGGGGGAAAACTTTTGATGGGTGCAGGATGCCATGACTTGGCAGGCGAGTTTGTGGGCAGCAAGGGCCTCGTCTCAAGTGGCAGCTAAAGTTTTAAGGCGCTGTTCTACGGCAGGGAGATGGGATTCGGGAAGGACAGTGGGTAGAGCATGGGGTTCGTAACCCATCATGAGGTAAAACGGAGATTGACTGGTGGTGGAGTGAGGGCGGTGGTTGTGTGCAAACTCAGCGTGGGATAGCCTCTGTGACCAGGAAGTGGGGTTTGCACCACAGAAGATCCAGAGATATGTCTCAAGTTCTTGGTTTACACATTCTGTTTCTCCATCGGTCTGTGGGTGATAGACAGTGGAAAGGGCAAGGTTGTAGTTGAGGAGTCTGCCAAGTTCTTTGGCAAAGGCAGAGGCAAACTGGGGTCCACAATCAGAAATGATTTTGTCATAGAGGCCGAAGTGTTTGTAGACATGGTGAAAGAAAAGTTCAGCAACACCTTTGGTGGTCACCGTGTTGGTAGTAGGGATGAAAATACCCCCTTTGTAGGTGTGGTCAACCATGACCAGCACAGAGTTAAAGCTAGCGGAGGGGGGAAGACCAACGATGAGATCACAGGAGACGGACTGGAAAGGACGGGAGCCAGCGGCACAGATAGGAGTGAGTGGCGGGACAGTCAGGTGTGTATTGACCTTATTCTGCTGACACACCCCGCAACCTTCCACATACTTGCGCACATAATGGGCGAGGCCAGGCCACCAGAAGTCGGCAGAAATGAGTTGACAAGTTTTGAGATAACCGGGATGACCAGCAGACTCATGATCATGGCATCGTTCGAGAATGGAATGACGGAGTGGACCATTGGGAGGGACGTAGACACATCCCTTGTAAGTAAGGATGTTATCAGTAATTTGCCAGTTGGAGAGTTGGGAGTGAAGACAGGCAGGGGACGTAGTGTTGGTAAGTTGGAGATGTTGGAGCATGAGGGGGTCAGAGGCAGAGGCAGAAGAGATATGTGTATGGAGAGTGCTGTCAATGATACTGACAAATAGAGAGGGGGGCAGAAGGGTGACGCCTTCGTTGTCAGTGTCAACATCAGGGATGAGATCAGGGCAGTGAGAAAGGGTGTCAGAACCAGTGAGAAATTTTCCCGGGACATGTGTGAGGTGGAGGTCAAAGTCCTGCAAGTCAAGTAGCCAACGGGCTTGTTGGCAGTTGAGATTTCGGGCTTCTTTAAAGTAAAGAAGATTTTTGTGGTCAGTGAAGACCTGGATGTGATGAGGGGAACCATGGAGGTAGTGATGCCATGCTTTGAGGCCTCGGATGACTGCAAGGAGCTCTCGGTCATAGATGTCGTAGTTTCATTCGGCATCACCAAATGTTTGGGAAAGGTAGGAGCAGGGGTGCCATTCTCCGTTGGCATCAGTCTAAAGGAGGATGCCACCAGAGGCATATTTTGAGGCATCCATGGCAATGGTGAATGGTTTAGAGGGATTGGGGAGTTGGAGAATGGGTCGTGCAAGAAAGAGTTTCTTAAGGGAATGGAAGGAAGTATCACAAGTGGAGGTCCATTCCCAATAATGGTCCTTCTTCGTGAGATCAAGAAGGGGGCGAGCGATGGTAGAGTAGTTAGGGATGAAACGATGGTAGAAGTTGGCAAAACCAAGGAATGATCTGACATCTTTGGGTTTGGACAGGGTTGGCCATTTGGCGATCCCGTTGAGTTTAACTGGGTCCATGGCAAGTTGACCCAGTTTAATGATCATTCTGAGATACTCAACTTCAGTTGAGGCAAATTGACACTTCTTGAATTTGAGGTGAAGATTGAGTTCTGTCATCCGTTGGAATACTCGCTTGGTTCGTTCAGTGTGTGTGGCGTCATCAGGGGAAAAGATAAGTAGGTTGTCCATGTAGATGACAAGCCATCCTTCAGCAATCATATCTCTGAAGGAGTCGTTCATGAATTGTTGAAACATGGCTGGGGAGTTGCACATTCTGAGGAATATGACAGTGGGTTTGAAGAGGCCATGATGGGTGATGAAAGCTGCTTTCCATTGGTGTCCATCTTTAATTCAGACATTGTTATAACCCCATCAGATGTCAAACTTAGTGAAGACGCGGGTGTCCTGGAGTTTATCGATGAGGTCAGAAATGAGAGGGAGAGGGTATGCATTGCAAACGGTGTGTTTGTTGAGATAGCGATAGTCTTGGCAGGGATGGAGTTTTCCATCTTTCTTTTTGACAAAGAAAAAGGGGGATGCCTGGGGAGAATTGGAGGGATGGATCTTTCCGGATGTAAGGTTTTCATTGATGAAGTCGTCCGTGGCTTTCTTTTCGTCTGGGGATAGGGGGTAGAGTTTGTCAATTTTTGGTGTGAAATCGTCTTTAAGATTAATTTTGTGATCGTAGGGGCGAGCAGGAGGAATGTGGTTCATAGCTTCCTTGGAGAAAACTTGGGTGAACTCGGCATACTTGGGGGGTAGAGTAACCTTTGGTTTGGCTAGCTCTGCAGCCATAGCAAGTTCAGTGGCCGTAGTTAGTTTGGCAACCACAGGAGAATTGACTAGGAAATGTTTGACGTCTCCTCAGATGATACAGTGGATTACCCTGTTGTCAAGAGCTCGTTTGATGCAAGCAGACTCCTCCTCATAGTCAAGGAATTGGAAGAGTCGGGAGTCATAGATGGCGGAGACATTATGGTGGTCAGGGATGGGTCATGATTTCTCTGGTCATTCGAAGTAGGAGTTGTGTTGATCAGTATCAGACACAAAGTCGGTATAGAGGTCTTTTGACTGGTCAGTGGTTTTGGAGATAGAGAGGGTATGAGTCTCCCAATCAATGGTAGGATTGGCGTGGCAGAGCCAGGGGAGTCCAAGGATGATGTCTTTGTTACTGCAGCTCATAATGTGAAAGAGGACATGGTGGGCAATTCCTTCAATGTTAACAAAGAGGGTGGTGGTGAAGTGAATAGCTCCTCCTTTGTTGTGGGTTTGGTTGGTGTTTCTGACAGGGATAGGTGATGGGAGTTTTGTAGTGGGGAGTTTGTGTTTTCGTACAAACTACCAGTCGATGCAGGAGATGTCTGCACTGCTATCAATGAGGGCACAGGTGTTGATGGTTTTCATGGTGTGCGAGAGGACTACGAGTTGAACAGGGATTTGCATAGATTTCATTATCCTAGGTATAGTTACATTTACTTGCGCACACGTATTGGGGGAGGAGGTAGCTAGTGTTGGTCTAGTCCTCCGTTCTAAAAATCCTTGTCTACAGTGAAGGAAATGCGGGCTACCCGTTCTTCATCCTCATCTTCTACTTCTTCAAGACGAGGAAGGTCTTCCTTTTCGACCTTTTTGACACAGGGATAAGAAGGGGGCGGTTTATCATTCAGGAGTTTCTTACACTCCCAGGTCATGTGCCCCTTTTCTCTGCAGTGGAAACATCTTCCTTCGGTGATGCAGCGTTTTTATTTGTCAGGAGTAAGTTTGCCAACACAGATAATGTCGACATCCATGGCGTTAGGGTCTCGTTCCGGTTTCAGAGAGGAGAAGGACTGATAGACGTGGCGGGAGGAGGAAGGGGTTGTTCGGCAATTGGAGATTTCACGAGCTTGTTTGTGTTGTGTATTGAACATGGAGACTTTGTTCATCCACGTTTCAAGACTTTCGGGGACTGTCTCTATGTTGAAGATGTGTTTCATGAGGAAGTTGGGGATTCTGACAGAGTAGTATCCAATCAGGATGTTTTGATCAGTGATACTGGCGAGGGTGGACTTGTTGTGAAATTCCGCATGATATTTGGTGAGAGAAGGTTCCCATCTTCCTCCTTTTTGGGTCATGCGAGTGGTGGTAAGCCAGGAGATGGCTGTTCCAATGGCATCATGTTGTTTGAAGGCAGCGAAGAATTTCTTTCCAAAGTCCTTCATGGTTCCAAGGTCTGGGTTTTCCTGTTTAATGACCTTGGCGCAGAAGTTTGTAGCCCAGGTCAGGGCAGGTCCCTTGGTCATATAGGAAAGGACGAAGGCAATTTTCTTCTCATCTGAGTTGTATACATCTTTGTTGACAAGGAGGTAGAAAGAGACGGAGTTGAGCCATTGGATGGCTTTAAGGAAGTCACCGTTAAAGTGTTCGGGTGGGGCGAGGCGGAGTGTAGAAATTACTAGTGTATTAACATTAGTAATTAAGTACTAATCATTAGTCTGTAACGCTAATGATTGATAGTGTCGGTCATGCTAATAATCATTAGGATAAGAATCCTAATGATGTCCATCACACTAATACATTAGCATGATATCCTAATGAATGTCTGTCATGCTATTAGCAAATCATGCTAATGATATTAGTCATTATTCCTAAATTAGTGAACTGCATGGGTAAACCCATGGGTATCTGAGCCCATACCCAGACCCATACCCATGATATACCCATACCCATGATCATGGGTACCATGGGTCTGTACCCTTGATGAGTATACCCATGGGTTATCTCATGGGTATTATGTGAAAGCCCTTATTTTGTATTAGGAAAATTCTATATATCTTAATCTTGTTAATCTTTGTAATCCTAATACTGATAATCCTAGCCTTGTTCTAACTTTATATCCAAATATTAAGGCTGGTCTTGATATAGTTATCATCCTAATACTGATAATCCTAACCTTGTTCTAACTTTATATTCAAATATTACTGGTCTTGACATCGTTATAATCCTAATACTGATAATCCTAACCTTGTTCTAACTTAATAATCCAATATTAATAGTCTTGGCTTTATTATAATTCTAACACTGATCATCCTAACCTTGTTCTAACATTATTAATAGTCCTAATCCAACCCAAGGATAGACTATTGTGATAATGCTGTAGTGGCAAATCTAAATATAGCTACATATCTTGTATATTACTAGCATACTCATCATAGTATCTCATAGTCTTTGGATGAGATATAGCATTAGTGATGAAAATCTGAACCTACTTTGCTATTGTTCAATATCATTGTCTCTCACATATTAAAATACTTGAAATTAAAGTCAAGGTTAGGATTATCAAGGTTAGGAATACAGTATTAGAATTGTCAAGATTAGACTCAAGGTTAGGATTGTCAAGGTTAGGAATAACAGTGTTAGAATTATAAGGGTTGGTAAGATTGTCAAGTTTAGTGGTATCTAGGTTATCAAATATAGCTAGATACTAATATATAAGAGAGGCTAATAGACTAGGTCAAAGTTCCCATGGGTACCCATACCCATGGTCATGGGTCTTGGGTATCCTGTGGGTACCAGAGTGCCATACTCAGACCCATACCCACAGATACCCATACTCATGACCCACCATAGGTACCTGGTACCCATGCATTTCCCTATTCCTAATGTACCTCATATGGAATAAGTGACACATGTCGATCATTAATGATTGACATCTGACATGACACTTTGATCCTATGATCCTAAGCATTCATATTGACGATCTACACAATAGGAAGCAATATCTATTGTCCTGTTGACATATCCATTGTTCTAATACTAGAACAATGGAGTCCACATTAGGAGAACAATAGATAGATAGATTGTTCTACAACAATCCATAGATCAAACTCAGACTGAATCCTAGATATATATACGATACTTTTATACATGAAACTGTAGACACAGAATACATACAAGTCAGATCACTTGTATCAGACTACTTCTATCAATTAGAAGTTGCTTCATCTGTTCCTATTCAATCTAGACTCTTACACCTCAAGGAGAAGCCTCTGCTAAGTACAGTAAGTCTCAACTGTATATACTCCCTTCGTTGTACTGCACACCCCAGTGGAACAAGCTTCAGTTTCATTACAGAGTTCTACAGGTTTGGTACTCATGTTGGTAGGTGGTACGGAGATGGTGGGTTCAGGGTTGGGTTCTTCATACTCATCAGAGTTGAAGAGTTCATCGGTCTTGGAGATGCCTTCAACAGTAGATTCGGAGGGGAGATCTAAGGTTTGATCAAGATGATCGGCAAGTTGTTCAATGTAATCAGCTTCCTTGGTAGAGGAAACGGGGATATCAGTGGGTAGGTTGAGGGGTTGGGCAGTCTTGGGTGAGTCCTCGAGTTCTGCTGGTGGTGAGTTATCAGAGGAGTCTCCTGATTCGTGGCAAGGAGTGTAATAAGCGCCCCACACGGGGTTGACAGAGGGTCGATGGGAAATAGTGGACGTACTATGTGAGAGTAGTCGCTTTCTAGGAAGCTAGTTCTTTTGTTATGTTTGGTTTGGGTAGATGAAGCATAGCCTCAGAGAGCCTATATGTGAACATAGAGGTTCTTAAGGGTTTGAAAGACAGGACGGGGTTAAGATGTCTCTGAGTCACTAGACAACGATTAGGTGGCTAGGACTATCAAGGTACTTGTCCACAAGACGGTGAACTTGGTACCTGGTGACAAGGTTCGAAGGGAGGACAAGCTATCTGCTCAGAGCATGGATGGAGGCTCAAAGAGACAAGGGACAATGAGGAAGATAAATGGATTGCTAATCTTAATGGTACAGGTGGTAGTACTGAGGAGAACTAGCTTAAGGGAAAAGAAGGGAAAGAAGAAAGGGGAGGTTTATATACCTAGGGTATAGAAACCGACGGAATATGAAAGAACTGATGTATATAGGAAATAGTCAGCTAAATGACTAAGAAGAATGTGATAGAATCGCATGGAATGTTCAAGAAGATGAAGGAAGAACTACGATTAGGAAGTGATGATGAGTCATCAGACTGATGACTAAGAGGAAGTGAGTAATTGTAGAGAAAAGAAATAACGACCAGAACTTGTATAGCTAAGATCAAAGAAAGGAATCGTAACACCTAGGGGCAAGGTTTAAAGGCAAGGACAAGTTATCTATTCAAAGCACAGATAGAGGCTCAAAGAGTTGAGAGACAATGAGAGGAAAAAGGTATATTACTAGTCTAGAGGTTCAGACAGTAACTCTGAGGAGAACTAGATTAGGGGAAAGAAAGGAAAAAAAGAAGAGAGGTTTATATACTTAAGGTATAGAAACTGATGAAATATGAAAGAACTATTCATGCACAGGATTGGTCAGCAAGATGACTAAATAGAATGCAATGGAATTATATGGAATGTCCAAGAAGATAATGGAAGAACTATGATTAGGAGATAATGATAAGTCATCAGACTGATGACTAAGAGGAAATGAGTAATTGTAGGCAAAAGAAAAGTATCCAGAATATGCATGACTAAGCAGGACAAGAGAAATCAACATTACCTCCATAGTAGGGTTGAGACAGTGACAAAGACTTAAAGATCCAAGAAGGTCCCTCTAGGAGACCCTGTGATGTTGGCATCTGTGGTGGCATCATAGTATTCTTCATATAGAGGAGAAGAAGGATGTTACAGACATTCTACCAAAGGTCAAAGTCAAGGTGGACCCCTGATAGGGTGCATATGGTTAGTGGTAGGTCTGCAGTGATGGGAGGAAGAGAAGGGACTAGATGGAGAGTTCAAAGGAACTTGGTCTGAAGATTGGCAATAGAGAGGACAACAGCTAGCAGTGTGGCAAGGATGGAATTTGTGACAGAACCCACATTGGTAGTCCAGACAATCAGTCTTCCAGTAGCCTAGTTGTTGGCAACAGTAACATGCTTTGTGGATGTAAGGGTGGTTGTACAGGAGGGGTTTGTCACTATTGTAACCAGTGCACCAGTTTTCTTCACATTAGAGGATGTGCTCTTTGTCAGAGCCAAGAGAGGAGGACAACACAGAAGGGGTGGGCAGGGTGCAGACCTCCAGAGTGCTACAAGTAGGAAGGTGGGTGATGTGGGTCTGTTGTTGCTCTACTAACTCATGGAGGTATCACTCAAGGTCTCTGAGAAACAAGAGCATCCCCAATTGATGTATAGTCTTGAGGATGTCGTAGCATATGGGAGTATAGGCTGCAGGGGGTTAGACCTTGTCAAGAGAGTAGAAGGCCCAGTAAAGAAGGATGAAGGGAGAGTCAATGTTTAAATGGGCATAGATAGAGACTGTGAGATGGTTGTAGGACAAGTATTGGAGGAGTTCCTCTTTCTGGTTGCAGTAGAGGGGTTTCTTAAGTTGTTCTCTGGTGAGAGGGATGTCAAGGGCTTAGATCATAGGGTAAGGAGTCAGTTGCCATGTGGGTTTGTCCCAGTCAGCTTTGGGAACAGTGTTTGAGGGAAGAGCAGCTTTAGATAGGGCAGTGATGGAAGTAGTAGGAGACAAAGGACATCAGGAGCAAAATGTATGGTGTGGAGGGGAGTAACTTGGTCTAAGTCTTCCTTAGAGGAGTAGAATTCAATGGGCATAGTGGGTTTGGCAATGGAAATAATGGGGTAAAATTGATAGTTCATATAATAGGAGAGAAGACCTTGGGGTGACATCTTTTGTAATTGTTAAGGGCGGCCTTTGAATGTTTGAGGTCCCACTCAGATTGCCATGAGTCTTCCTCAGCTGTGTACCCTTTCCATTAGATTAGATATTGCCATGGCGACTGGTTGCCACAATGTCTTAATATCCACTCTATTTCATATTCTTTTTTGCCTTCTACAAGTTCTGGGGGTGGAGCCAAGTAGTTCAGGCTGTGTACATTGTTTTTGTAGAGTGTGAGAAGAGAGACATGGAAAACAGGGTGGATTCTCCAAGTACTGGGGATGTGGAGTTGATAGGAGAGCAGAGATAGTACCTTGACTATGGTAAAGGGTCCTTCTTGTTTAGGTGTGAACTTTGGGTTAGTCAGATGTTTCAGGTTCCATACTTCTAGCCACACTTTGTCTCCTTTGGTGAAAAGGGTGAACTTCTGATGTGGGTGGGATGCCATAACTTGTCTGGCAAGTTCATGAGTAGTGAGAGTTTTGTCTTGTATAGCAGCAAGGGTTTTCAGATGTTGTTCAATGACAGGGATGTGAGATTTGGGGAGGATGGTAAGAAGGGCATGGAGTTTGTAATCCATCATAAGGTAGAATGGAGATTGACCAGTGGTGGAGTGAGGATGGTGGTTGTGGGCAAACTCAGCGTGAGAGAGCTTCTGTGATTAGGAAGTGGGGTTGATGCCATAGAAGATGTGGAGATAGGTTTCAAGTTCTTGGTTTACCCATTCAGTTTACCCATTGATCTGAAGGTGATATGTGATAGAGAGGGCAAGATCATAGTTGAGGAGCTTGTCAAGTTCTTTGACAAATTGTTTGTAGATGTGGAGAAGAAAAAGTTCAGCGATGCCTTTGGCAGTAACAGTATCCTTGGTTGGGATAAAAATACCCTGCTTGTAGATGTGGTCTACCACAACCAGCACAGAATTGAAGTTGGCAGTGGAGAGGAGTCCAATGATGAGGTCACAGGAGATGGATTGGAAGGGGCAGGTGCCAGCAGCATAGATAGGAGTAAGTGGCAGGACAGTCAAGTGTGTATTAACTTTGTTTTGCTGACATACCCTACAACCTTCCATATACTTGTGCATGTAATAGGCCAAGCTAGGCTGCCAGAATTCAGCAGAGACAAGTTGGTGAGTCTTAAGGTAACTAGGATGTCCAGTGGACTTGTGGTCATGACAGCATTCCAGGATGAAGCTGTGGAGAGAATCATCTAGAGGAATGTAAACACGCTCCTTGTAGGTGAGGATGTTGTTGGTGATTTGCAAGTCAGAGAGTTGTGAGCAGAAATGGGCAGGGGATGTGGTGTTGGTGAGTTGGAGGTGTTGGAGCATCAGGGGGTCAGAGGCAGAGATGGAGGATATGTATGTATGGAGAGTACTGTCAATGATATTGACAAATAGAGAAGGGGGTAATAGAACTACATCCTCATTGTCGGTGTCAGAGGCAAGGATGAGGTCAGGATGATGAGAGAGGGTGTTGAGTCTGGCAAGGAGTTTGCCAGGTACATGTATGAGATGGAAGTCAAAGTCTTGTAGGTTGAGCAACCATTACACTTGATGTCAGTTGAGATTACAGGCCTCCTTGAAATAGAGAAGGTTTTTGTGGTCAGTAAAGACCTATACATGGTGGGGGGAGCTGTGAAGGTAGTGGTGCCATGCCTTGAGTCCTTGGATGACTGCTAGGAGCTCCTGGTCATAGATGGCATAGTTTCATTCAGCATCACCTAATGTCTGAGAGAGATAGGAGCAGGGATGCCATTTGCCATTGACATCAGTCTAAAGGAGGATACCTCCAGAGGTGTACTTGGTGGCATCTGTGGCAATGGCAAA
>JBBPTF010000276.1:0-20141 GCA_038094015.1 Phylloporus cf. gajari | reverse complement strand
CTCACAAACATCCACAAACACACACAGAGATTCACAGACACTCACAGACCCACAGACTCACAAACTCACAGATACACAGAAATAGGCTTACTTGACAGAGCTGTACAGACTAGACCTAGTTGTGGGCACTGGGACTCTGTCACATCTGTACAGCTCTGTACAGAAGCCAGTAGTTTGCTGATGTGCCTGTGCCCATTTTGCATTCATGCACACCTATCTGCACATTCATAGCTCTCTGGGGCATGTACTTTATGTTCACCCCCACTCTACTGACAATGCTGCACACACATACACTTATTTATGTGCATGTGCCCCCATAGCATTCACTTGCATCTGTCTGTACACCCATGGCCTCCTGCTATCCTACCCTATCTCCCTTTTATCACTTTTGCAAACTTTCATTCTATTTAATCACACCTTTTCCATACCTATTTGGATTATTCCCTTTTTCCTAATACATGGTATTGTGTGCCTTTTTTTTTTACTTTTGTCAATTGAGGTGATTGGTGTTGAGAATGTCTTATCTTATCTTATATTATCAGACATTCTATATCAGTCAGCTTATCTTTCTTATCATTCATTACTCATCCTTATCATGCTGACTGATACTGACACTGCTCATATTTTGCTATTGACTAGTACTTTTAATACAATAAGTGTTCTTAATGCTATTGGCTCAGATAAGAGCCTTTACTGCTATTGGCCACTATTGTTCTATCTATTTAAAACTACTATACACATGTACAAACAAACCTATACTGTATATAAGGAGGAGCTCTCTCATGTACGCTCCTCTAACAGAATATCCATCATCTGTTCTCTTGTACTGTGTACTATTGTACTACACTTCACTTGGCTACTACCTACACTATGCCTACCTAGTGAGTAACTCCCACTAGAGCTTTTCCTGCACCATTTGGAGTCTTCAACTTCAAAAGGTTATGAGCCTTGCTTAGACAAGCAGAGCCCGTCTATTTTGCTAGCACCTTTGATGCCTCCCACCATCTCATGTGGCCAGCTGTGGTGGTTGCTGGACCTTTTGTTTTTATATACACTAATAATCCAGCTTTATAATGGGTTAAGAGCAGCTACTATGATAGAGTTGATGGCAAATTGCCTTGTTTTCACTTTTTAGAGCAGATTTGCTCTTTTGTGGAGACCATCTGAGGCTCTAGTCATTATAGTACAGATTTCTAGTGCTACTCAGAGACATGAGCTGATGCTGACAGTGAATTCTTCCTATATAGAATCACCGACAGTAAGTGAAACACCACTCAACTCCCCAAACCAAGAACAAGTTTCTCAAAATGCTCTATCTCCACCTCAAAAGGTGAGACAAGAACCGATTGAACCCTTTGTGCCAACCTCTCCCCCTGAGAGAGAGACTCCACCAGAAACCTCTGCTAGACCCCCTCAGTATGAAACTCATGCCAGACGTGTGAGAGATACTCACATCACTCCACCAGGAGTACCATTTGAAGTACCCTGCCCTTGCTGCTTTGGAGCCATTGAGCAAGGAGAAATCCACCACCACAGTGAGACTGATGTTGTCAGATGTGGATCAAATGATCTCATTGATCACCAACTGACTCTGTTCAATTTCTACAGAATCATCTGTTCTCATTCCAGACCACCCACTAGGGAACCCATCGATCCTCCTAATGAACCCATTGTCACTGCCCTCACACAACCACCTCAATATGTTGAACGACACCTTGATCACCTCATTATCAAAGAACACTCTGGACATGATGGTAGAGAAGCCACTCCACCAAAACCTGTTTATGAACCAGACCTTACCTCATCTCCAGCCTGGTGGCAATCCTCACCAATACCAATTCCTGGGACTGTCCAGAATGCAGCTTCCAGTCCCAAGAAAGATGATTCAATCAAGATCGAAAGATGAGCTCTCAACCATCACCTCTTTGCATGGCTCATCGTTGCAGCCCAAAGAGAGCAAGATAGGAGGCTCCAACAAGGAGAACAAGATCCATTCCCTACCAGAAGCCCAGCTGCTTCCAGACCTCCTCTACCCAATGATTCCTGAGTTGAACAGACAGCTCCCACTTCAATCTTCATGCCCAGATCCCTGATCTATATCACCTGACCTGTTGCTGATCAAGAGACTGCCAAGTGTGCTGACCCTGCTGATGAATCAGCACATCCTTCCATACCCAAACTAGTTCCAGTACTTCCTGGACCTCCCAGTCTCGGCAATTCATCATCTAGCTCCAATCCGACTGGCAGAGTACTTCCAGCTCCTACGCCTCGCAGCTTTAGGTGGAGCGCCTTTAGGAGCAACAGAAGGGGTCTATGTCATTGCAATACCCAGCAGAGAGATGCTGATGGAACTACATCCATGGGATATGGACTGCCTGCTGCAAGCTTACTTTGTAATAGAGATAGTCCCTCCTTTCATCCTAGCCTTTCAAGAAGACAAGGAGCTATACTTTGCCCACTTCCACAAGCTGCCTCTCCTAGCTCCCCTTCAGCTTTAGAGACCAGAGAGGAGGGACATCAAAGTCTCACCATGGAGGCTGGTGAACTGGGAGATCCACCCAGTCTATCTGAACCACCAGCTTCAGCTTCTGAGGAATCTCATGCTGAGATCTCCTTGGATGGTCTACCCTTTCAAGATCCAGACTTGTGAGTCTGGAGCTAGCCTTCCTGTATGTGCTCTTAGCTACTGGGATGAGATCATAGGCCAAGCCTATGAAGGTGCTGGATGGGCATTCCCCACTGCATCTTATGATGAAGGTAGATCTTTCATGGTGAAGGACCAAGGTTGGGAGTTATTCTGTTGCAATCTCTTTCCACTCAACTGGGCAAATATTTATTGCATACACTCCAAGAAACCTAACATCATATTTAATAAGGATCTTTGGCTGGACAAGGCTGATAGAGGACAGTATAGAGGAGAACCTGCCATAGAGTATGGATGGAGAGTAGAAATGGATGTGAGGATGTGGAATTGGCTCTTCAATAAAGAGTGCCAGAATGGACTTAAACAGTCCTGCTCCAAGATATGGAGGAAGGTTATGAAGATCAGAAAGCTGATCATGGACTCAGTAGGAACTACCACAGAGGATGATATCTATTCAGCCCTCACTCACTCAGATGGCAACTGAGGATGAGCTGAATTCCTTTCCAGATCTAACAGGTTGGGAAAAAGAAGAGCTGCTGAGGAAGGCAAAGCACAATGCTGAACTCACAGATGTACTTAGAATATATGGTAGAGTTCCTGTTCCCTCTTCTTGGCCTTTGTACTCTTCACATGAGCACTTTTATTCTAAAGATTATGAAGAACCATTTCATAACTATGCAGGTTTAAATTCTTGAAATGATATGATTTCTATTCCTTATGAATCTTGCAATGACAAGAAACTTGTCTTTACTAAGGACAAAAGGGTCATTTCTATCCAAAACATACATTTTTTCAAACAACTTAACTTAACTATTTTGGAAAAACATACTTCAGACCCTTTTACCTACATTTCTTCTCATCTTCCAGAAGAGTCTAGTGCTAAGGAGAAATGGAGATTACTCTGGGAATCATTGAAACTGAAAGGTTTCAACAAAAAGGAACACTGTTCTTTCCTTTATTGGAAAAGAAAAGAGATCTGAGTTCTCTCTTGCCACATCAGATTCCAGGATCTGATAATGAGATCAGTTCATTGTTCCCCTTGGAGATAGAAGAAATTTGAGATATGTCCCAAACATCATCCTTTAACATATATGATTCAATTCTCAATGATCTGTTTGCTGATTATGGTTTATCAGATATCATCTGTCTCTTATAATGGTTGTTGCTCTTGCTGTTCCCACTGACTTCAAATTAGACAACACCATACTTGCTCGCGTCCCTGTCCTAAAGGGTCTATCAAATTATCCTATATGGAGCATGCATCTTCAATCTGTTCTCTAATCTCTTTCCATTTGGAGTTGGATCAAAGGAACCATTACCTGGGTTGGCACTATTGCCAGTGACCAAGGAAAATGGGAAGTCATTGATAAACAAGTTTATGGTATTATCACAAACTCAATCAGTGACTCATTCCTTCACCATGTTAGTTATGACTATGCTGATGCTGCTGTTAAAGCCTTGACTGCAAAAGCCCTTTGGTAAAGACTTCAAGCCTTATTTGAATTGAGAGGTTTAGCAGGAAAATTTCATTTGTTCCACCAAGCCAACTGGGTTCATATCAACCCGAGAACAGCCAGTGAGGATATTAATTGCCTCACTTCTCTTTTCGATCAGATTTTACATGCTGGTCTGAATCTTCTAGAATCATTCAGAGCTATGTTTATTCTTGAGCGTCTGCCATCAGAAATGTATAATTTCTGTTCAACAGTGGCTTTGACCACTGATCAGGCTGCATTTATGGTTGATAATATAACAATCAAAATCTTGGCAGAGGTCTCAATCAAGTCTCACATTTCAAATGTTGAGACAAACATAGCTTCTACATCACAGAACCCAAACAAAGTAAGTTCTGTGAACTGAACCAATGTTATTAGAAAGAGACCCCCTTCTTCTAACAAATGGCAACCTTTTAAGGCTTCCTGTTCAAACCAGAACCAACCCTTTGAAAATGTGAGACCTAATGGTCATGCTAAATTCCAAAGGAGACCAACTTCTTTCCAAGCAAAGAAAGAAGCAAGCAAAGCCAGGTTTGAGATGAGGAAATACAAAGGAAAAGGGAAGGCACTGGCATCAAACATGGTTGAGGGAGAACAAGGTTTCATTCACCAAGTCATTGGAAATGATGATGATGCTAACAAACTTCATGAAGCACAAGAGATGGACTGGACAGAGAACATTCCAGAATGGCCTATTGCAGCTGAGGCCATTAGAATCTCCAACCAACAAGGACAAGACTGGAATACCTGGGAAAAAGATAACCAGGATGATTAAGGTATGAGTGTTGTTAAGTCTTCCTTTCCAAGACGCTCCTCTTTCTAATTCCGAGATGAAAGAGAGAGTAGGACCTTCTCAGATACTGATCATCAATGATTGAGACATACCACCAGAGTCTGAAACTCTGAGACCAACTGAGAAGAGAAAGAAGGAAAAGAAGAAAAAGGTAGTTCTTTCCCTCAAAGGACTTATTTCTCAGAGAGACCATTTTTCAAACTATGATAACATTTTTCCTCCTTCATCTCAACCTTATACCTCTTCCAAAGCATTTAATGCTTCATCACACTTACATAACATTTATGGTGCTCCTACTAATGGTGATATGCACAGTTGTTTGAATCCATATAGACAACCAGGCATTTCACTTCAGGTAGAGAGATCAAGTCATGAAGAATATATTCCTTCTCAACGACCTGTCCTGGAAAGACAGAGACTTGATTATTTAGATGAAGATAGAACTACCTTCTTCAATGAAGAGAGCAATGAACATCTTTGCTATTACCTGGGTGATAATTCACCAGAGACTAATGAAAGAACAGCATGGTAAAAAGACCATTGGATGATTGATAGTGGTTGCACAGATTATATATCACCTTTCATTGACGACTTCATTAATGTTGGAGAACAAATACACAATGCTAAAGTTGCAACAGGAGAATCATTTCCGATGTACAGACTGGGAATCATACTTGTAAAGCAAATAGATGGTTTAATTAAACCATCTATAGTAACTCTAAAAGATGTTTGGTTCGCACCTCATTCCACTAATTGCTTATTATCAGTTCCAGCATTAACAAACCATGGCTTTTGCTGTGAGATTTCCAATACAAGGTCCAGTATTTGGGACAAGAGAGGACATGAGGTGATCCAGGCAACTGCCTCATCACCCACTAACAACCTACACTGGTTTCAGTCATCTCAGATTACTCCAGTGATAGGCACTGTAACTTCTCTCACAGACATTCAATCTCAAAGATTGTGGCATGAACAATTAGGTCATACTTCTCATAATGCCTTATGTCATGCACATATACAGCTAACTAGCATTCCCAAGTTAATACCTTCTCCCAACACATCTCCTTGTAAAGGATGTTCTCTTGGGAAGATGCTGGATAGTTCCTTTAAAGGTTCTACGAAACAGGCTTCTCACCCTCTCAAACTGGTTCATACCAATTTAGTTGGTCCAATGCCAACTGAACCAAGATCACATGCAAAATATATTCTCATATTCATTGATGACCATATGGGTTATGCCTTATTGTCCTTCTTGTGGGCCAAGTTAGACACATTTTGGCACTTTTCTAATATGGTTTTGTGGTCCAAAACTATAAGGGTTGGTATGCCTCACTCCTTGCTTGGCTCACAAGACAGACAGTTCTGAGGTCTGTATTCAAATGAGTAGATAGACAAGGGGGGTGAGATTGTGATCCCAAGATCACAATTCCCCTCCTTTTTATACTATAGATCATGTAGACTACAGTATAATATAATATAATAAAATACTGAATAAATGAATAAATCACCTCTTAACAATGAGGAGGTGAAACAGTGCAACACACGCAACATATGTTACCTGCAACCACAGGGGCTATCGCCTGAATAGGCAAGGGTAAAATCGAGCACCTTACACCCTCCCCTTGTGAGACATTGCATGTCTCAGGTTACAACAGAATGAACAAAGTGTATATTGGGTGTGCCTCAGGTGTTAGTATATTGGGACAAGCAAATAGTAAATTAAGGGCATCAAGTCCAATGGTATAGTAAAGAAGAAACAGAAAAACAAAATAAAAAGGAAATGAGACAATGTCTGCATGCAGAACAAATGATACTACAAATCAAGTGCTATCCTCGTGCATTACATCTACTCCAAGGTCTTCGAGGCCTTGCCCATGCTGACATTGCCACTGAGGTCAACCTCGTTCCTCAGAATGGAAGGAAAGTTGTATGAGGCAATAGCCTCTCCAAACCATTCAATGAGGTGATAATCCTCAGCTACACTTGAGTCAAATGCAAGGGATTCAACATCCTTGATGCTAACACCCATGTCAGCAGCCTGCTGTCGGTACCATTTGAGTGTGTGGTTGAGAGCAGCATTGGTGATAGGGCATGAGTGGTCATCCTGCAATGGCACATATACCATGACTGTTGTGGCATTCTTGAATCCCCCCAAGTGTTTGGTGTGCTTGATCATTTCTTTGGTGAGTCTCCACACCCACAAGATGGCATCATCTGCCTCCTACAAGGCGACTCCGTTGGCAGCCAGGAAAGCAGCAATGTCAGCTGCAGCCACACCCAGGCAAAACATCACAGGCCAGGGCGCACGTCATCCCAAAGCTGGTCCCACCCCTGTATAATGGAGTAGGGTGTGGTACCACCCGGGCACAATCAGCAGTTGCACAAGTTTGTGCTGCCATACTATATGATTGAAGTTGCTGCAAGGCACAGGAGCCAGATGCTCCAGGAATAGAAAACCATGGATGTATTGTGGGAGAGGATGACCTAGCTCTGATTCGCCATTGTCAATGAAAGTGGGCTAGCTGACCATGCCAGGGAACTGTTATGATTTCTTTCTTCTTGCTTAGTCATACGAGTTCTGGACATTATTTCTTTTTCCTACAATTATTCACCTCCTCTTAGTCATCGGCCCAATGACTCATCATCATCTCCTAATCATAGCTCTTCCTTCACTTTCCCCAATATTCTATGCGATTCCATCATATTCTATTTTGTCATCTTGCTGACTAGTCCTGTGTACCACTAGTTCCTTCACATTCCATTGGTTTCTATACCTAGGGTATATAAACCTTCATTCTCTTTTCCTCTCTTCTTTTCCTTAAGCTAGTTCTCCTCAGAGATACTGCCTGTGCCTCTAGACTAGCAATCTATTTGATCTCCCCTTCGTCACCTCTCATCTCTTTAAGCCTCCACCCATGCTTTGAATGGGAGCTTGTCCTTCTAAACTCTATAGTCTCTGGGTACCAAGTTCACCATCTTGTGAACAGTACCTTGAACCGATAGGATACTCCACCTTCAGTCATCTCAGTCTCAGTCAACCACCATTGCCTGACTCTCGCAGAGTTGTAGTCACTTGATTGTTGCCTACATCTCATGATGCCTAATCATTGTCCGAATCTCTAAGCCTATAGTCAATAGCTTTCTGAGGCTACACTGTGTCTTACCCAGACCTAGTGTAACAAAAGAACTAGCTTCTTTCCAAGCAACTACTCTCACGTAGCTCTCCCACCATTTCACACAGACCCTCAGTCAACCCCACATGGGGCGCCCATCATACTCCTTGACACAAGTCAGGAGAATCCTCAGACACTTCACCTCCGACAGAACTTGAACAATCACCCAAGACTGCTCAACCTCTAGATCTACCCACAGACATCCACGTCTCTTCTGTTGAAGAAACCGACTACATTGGACAGCTTGCTGATCAGCTAGACCAAACTCTAGACCTCCCCACAAAACCCATAATTGCCCACATCTCAGAGACCGACAAAATCTTTGACTCAGACAAGTACAAAGAACCTGACCTAGAACCCACTACAGATATGTCCACAAAACCTGTCAAACTCCATCTCACCCCACCCAAACACTTTGACAGGGACTTCCTTAAGACTAAACAATGGTATGACTTGGTAGCCTTCTACATCCTGGTCAACAAGGAGATCTACAACTCGGACAAGAAGAAGATCACCTTTACCCTCTCATATATGACCAAGGGAGCTGCCCTGACCTGGGCTACTAACTTTCATGCCGAATGTATCAAAAAGGAAGACCCGGATCTCAGAACCATGAAGGACTTCACTAAGAAGTTCTTTAATGACTTTAAACAACATGACACCATCGGAGCCGCCATCTCATGGCTCACCACCACTCACATGACCCAGAAAGGAGGAAAATGGGTACCCTCCCTCGCCGAGTACAATGCAGAATTCCACAACAAGTCTACTCTCACAGGTATCATTGATCAAAATGTCCTGATCAGATACTACTCTGTTAGCATTCCCGACTTCCTCATGAAACGTGTCTTCAACATGGAGACAGTGCCTGAAACCCTTGAAGCATGGATTAACAAAGTCTCCACGTTCTATACCCAAAACAAATGGGCTCAAGAAATCTCCACTCGCTGATCGTCTTCCTCCTCCCACCATGCATACCACTCCTTCTCCTCCCCTAAGACAGAAAAAGATCCAAATGCCATGGATGTTGATGCCATATGTATTGGCAAACTCATCCCAGAAGAATGTCAAAGATGCTTCGCCGAAGAACGCTGTCTTTGCTGTCGAGAGAAAGGACATTCCGCTAAGAACTGCAAAAAGTTCCAGAACAACAAGCCCCTCCCTTCTCATCCAAACGTCAAAAAGATTGAAAAAAATGACCTTCCAAAGTTAGAAGAAGTAGAAGACGAGGAGGATGACAAGGTTGCCCGTATCTCCTTTGTGGTAACCAAGGATTTTTAGAATGGAGGCCTAGATCGATGCTAGACACCTCCTCCCCTAGTACATGTGCTCAAGTCAATGTAACAATCCCTAGAACTACAAAATCTATGTGAATTCCCATCCAACTTGTAGTCCCCTTGCACACTATGAAAACCATCAACACCCGAGCCCTCATAGACAGTGGTGCAGATATCTCCTTTATCAACTGGCAGTTTATGTGAAAGCATAAACTCCCCACTACAAAACTCACCATCCCCATTCCCATTAGAAATGTGGACCAGACTCAGAACAAAGGAGGAGCTATCCGATACACTTCTACTCTCTTTGTCAACATCAAAGGGATTGCCCATTGCGTCCTATTCCACGTAATGAGCTGTGGGAATGAGGACATCATCCTTGGGCTTCCTTGGCTTTGCCACGCCAATCCTGCCATTGACTGGGAAACCCATATCCTCTCTATCTCAGAATCTACAGATCAGTCAAAAGAGCTCTACAATGACTTTGTCTCCGACACAGACAGACACAACTCCTATTTCATACAACCAGGAGTATCCCGTTCCATCCCTAACCATCACAACGTCTCAGCCATCTACAACTCTCATCTCTTTGAATACCTTGACTATGAGGAAGAATCTGCCTATGTGGATTGTGCAATGACTAACAGAACCATCCATTGCATCATCCAAGGGGATGTCAAACATTTCCTACCCAACTCTTCTGTTGTGGCCAAACTCACCACAGCCACCGAACTCACTATGGCAGCTGAATTGGCCAAACCCAAAGTCACACTTCCCCCAGAATACACCGAATTCACCAAAGTCTTCTCCAAGGAAGCTACAGACCATGTCCCTCCTTCTCGCCCCTATGATCATGAAATCAACTTGAAGGAAGATTTCACCCCAAAAATTGGTAAACTCTATCCTTTGTCCCCAGACAAACAGAAGGCTGCAAATGAGTTTATCAATGAAAACCTTGCATCAGAAAAGATCTGTCCTTCCTCTTCCCCACAAGCTTCCCCCTTCTTCTTTGTCAAAAAGAAAGACAGCAAACTTCGCCCTTGCCAAGATTATCATTATCTTAACGAACATACAGTCCGCGACGCCTACCTTCTCCCTCTCATTTCCGACCTCATTGATAAACTCAAGGATGTCTACATGTTCACCAAGTTCAACGTCAGATGGGGGTATAACAACATCCATATCAAAGATGGACATCAATGGAAAGCAGTCTTTGTCACCCACCAAGGCCTCTTTGAACCTACCATCATGTTTTTCGGAATGTGCAATTCACCTGTGACGTTCCAATGCTTCATGAACAACTCCTTCAGGGACATGATCGCTGAAGGGTGGCTTGTTATATACATGGACGACCTCCTTACCTTTTCCCCTGATGAAGTGATTCATACTGAAAGGACAAAAAGGGTCCTCCAAAGGATGACCAAACTTGACCTTTATCTCAAACTCAACAAATGTCAGTTCGCTTCCTCCAAGGTGGAATACCTTGATATGATCGTCAAGCCAGGCTAACTGGCCATGGACCCTGTCAAGCTCAATGGTATAGTCAAATGGCCCACTCCCTCCAAGCCAAAGGATGTTTGGTCATTCCTCAGGTTTGCTAACTTCTACCATCACTTCATTCCAGACTACTCGACAGTCGCTTGTCCACTTCTTGACCTCACTAAGAAAGACCATCGTTGGGAGTGGACTCCCACCTGCAAAGCCTCTTTCTACTCGCTAAAGAAACTCTTTCTTGCCCTTCAACTCCCAGACCCTTCTAAGCCCTTTGCTATTGCTACAGATGCCTCCAAATACGTATCTGGTGGCATCCTCCTCCAAACTGATGCCAACAGAGAATGGCATCCCTGTTCTTACCTCTCCCAGACATTTGGTGATGCTGAACGCAATTACGACATCTATGACAGGGAACTCCTCGCCATCATCCAGGGCCTCAAAGCCTGGCATCACTATCTCCATGACTCCCCCCATCGTGTGCAGGTCTTCACTGACCACAAGAACCTTCTTTATTTCAAGGAGGCCCACAACCTCAATCAACAACAAGCTTGCTAGTTACTTGACCTCCAAGACTTCAACCTCCACCTTGTCCATGTCCCTAGAAAGCTCCTTACCAGTCCCGATGCCCTCTCTCGTCAGCCGGACCTTATACCGATACTGACAACAAGGGTGTTGTCCTCCTACCACCTGCCTTGTTTGTCGACATCATTGACAGTACTCTCCACACCCTCATCTCCTCCACCTCTGCTTCTGACCCCCTGATGCTTCAGCACCTTTGACTCACTGACACCTCTTCCCCTGCTCGTCTTCACTCCCAGCTCTCTGAATGGCAGGTTACAGACAACGTCCTCACCTACAAAGGTCGTGTCTATATCTCTTCCAATGACTCTCTCTGCCATTCCATCCTGGAACGCTGCTATGACCATGAGTCAGCCGGTCACCCTGGTTATTTCAAGACTTGCCAACTTGTCTCCGCTGAGTTCTGGTGGCCAGGCCTTGCAGCTTATGTTCAAAAGTATGTGGAAGGTTGCGGGGTGTGTCAACAGAATAAAGTCAATACACACCTGACTGTCCTGCCACTTACTCCTATCCATGCTATTGGTACTCGTCCTTTCCAATCCATCTCCTGTGACCTGATCGTCGGTTTGCCCCCATCCGATGGCTTTAACTCTGTGTTGGTCGTGGTAGACCACACCTACAAGGGGGGTATTTTTATCCCTACCACCAACTCTGTCACTGCCGAACGCATCGCAGAACTTTTCCTCCACCACATCTATAAACGCTTTGGACTCTATGACAAAATCATCTCTGATCGTGGCCCACAATTCGCCTCCACCTTCATCAAGGAACTAGGCAAACTCCTGAACTATGACCTCGCCCTTTCAACCACCTATCACCCTCAAACCAATGGTGAAACAGAACGGGTGAACCAAGAACTTGAAACCTATCTCTACATCTTCTGTGGTGCCAACCTCACTTCCTGGTCACAGAAGCTTTCTCATGCGGAGTTTGCCCACAATCACCACCCTCACTCCACCACCAGTCAATCACCATTTTATCTCATGATGGGCTATGAACCCCATGCCCTACCCACCGTCATCCTCGAGTCCCACCTCCCAGCGGTCAAACAACCACTGAAAACCTTATCAGCAGCCAGAGATGAGGCCCTTGCTGCCCATGAACTTGCTTGCCAAGTAATGGCATCCCACACCTGCCAGAAGTTCACCCCTTTCACTAAAGGAGATAAAGTGTGGCTAGAAGCCAGAAATCTGAAACGTTTGACGAACCTCAAATTCACACCCAAATGGGAAGGTCCATTCCTCATAACCAAGGTACTATCTTCACTCAGCTACCAACTCCACATTCCCAGTACCTGGAAAATCCACCCCATTTTCCATGCCTCCCTTCTCACACCCTATCACAAAAATGATGTTCATGGACTGAACTACCCAGCTCCACCCCCAGATCTTATAGAAGGCAAGGAAGAATATGAAATTGAGTGGATATTAAGACATCGAGGCAACCCGTCGTCATGGCAATACCTGATCCAATGGAAAGGGTACACAGCTAAGAAAGACTCATGGCAAACTGAGCAGGATCTTAAAAATTCAAAAGCCACCCTTCTCGACTACAAAAAGTGTCACCCCAGAGCCTTTCCCTCCATCGCATAAATCACCACTTCTACCCAGTGATCACTTTAGCTAAGGCCCAGTTTAGAATGACATTGGCTGAGAATTAAACTTCGGCTAGAGCGCCTCAAGCTCGCGTACATCCCGCCACCGGATAGCACCGGAGAGGGAGGCTAGTGTGACAAGTGTGACATTTCCTATTGTGGTTATCCATATGCTTGACCTAGAGGCCCAAATCATCCTTCGGGCTGAACTAGAACGTCGCCGCCATCTCTTTCTCCTCCTAACAATTCTTGTCACCCATGTCGTCTATTACTACAACCTCCTCTTCGTTGAAAGGCAGGAAAAACTCCCATTTCATACCTCTGTATTGACAGGTGAAGGATGGACGTTGGAGCTCCTCAACGGCCATCCTGATCGGATCAAAGTATCACTTGGAGTCACACATGAAGTATTCGAAGCACTTGTCCAAGTCCTGATAGAGCATGGCTTCAAGCGATCACGTTGGGGCATATCCGTCGAAGAACAACTTGCAATTTTTTTGTATACCTGTGTCACTGGTCTGAGCACCCACCATGTCGGCAAAAGATTCCAACACTCGCCAAGTACTATATCAAAGTGAGCCCGCTTTTATATGACGAATATACTGAATATACTGAAGCAAAACAGATACTTCAAGCGGGTGCTCATTTTTTTCTCATCAAACCCTTTCTACTCAACGTATGTGAAGCTACCAACAAGTCAGACTCCCATACCCATCAAGATCGCTGGTGATCACCGCTTCCGCCACTTTTCCGACTGTGTTGGTGCTGTAGACGGCTCACACATTCGGGCGTTTGTCCCACTCATCGAACATCCTAATATGCGCAATCGAAAAGGTTTCATATCTCAAAACTGCCTTTTTGTATGCAATTTCGACCTGATGTTTACATATTGCACAATGGGATGGGACGGCACAACACCAGATGCAACCATGTGGTACCACGCACATCTAGACGACCTCTATGTTCCAGAGGGCAAATACCTTCTTGCCGATGCAGGGTTTGGTGCTTCAGATACCCTCCTTGTCCCATACCGAGGAGTACAATACCATCTCAAAGAATGGCAGCGGTCGAACCAGACGTGAGTTGAGATTCACATGATACCGATAGATTACTGAGTGAATGACTATGCTAGCCCAAAAAATAAAAAAGAGCTATTCAACCATCATCACTCCATCCTTCGCAATGTGATTGAGCGAAGCTTTGGGGTTATCAAACAGCAATTCAGAGTTCTTGCTCTCCCGCTTGAATATGACATGGAAGTACAAGCTCGTGTACCAGCCGCTCTCTGTGCGATTCACAACTTCGTGCAGATACTTGACCCCACCACCTTTTTCAGCCCAGAGTTCCAAGCTGAATGCTTGGCAAGAGTTCATGAGGACGATGGTGACGAGCTCATACCAGATGGGATTCTCGCGGATGGACCTGTGGATGCCACAGAACGGCAGCGAGCTGATGATTGGCGGGAACATATTGCGAATGCTATGTGGGCAGAGTATCGTGAGGAAATGAGAGAGAGAGGAATAAATTTGTAATGACGACAGCACTACCGTATGTACATTATTGTATCGCATTCAACGTCTTATTTCATGGGCTAGAAGGTTGTGAGCGAGAATTAAACACCAGACATGAGTGAATGAACATACCATAGACTTCTTTGCCTCAATCTCTTCGAGCGCAGTCCTGATCCAAAGCTCACATGAGGGTTCGTCAAACTTGAGAAAAAACATGACCTTCACGCAATTTTCTGGGTTGGCCATGTAATTAGCAAGGTCTATGTTTTGAGACGGCTTGAGGTGAAAGGCGGCAAGAGCATCGGCGGCTTGTTCAATGTAGTCTTTGTTCTCATTCCCGCCAGAGCCGCTTGTGGAAGGCAACTCAAGCGAAAGTCCAAGAGAGGAGAGCGATACGGGCTGCAGAACTGATGAATCCATGTTGTCGAGAAGACTCGACAACTTCTGCAAGACACCCTCCCGTTGCTCCGCCATGCTAGACTGGCGGACTTGTTTACGTGCACTGCCTGAACTGATTTTTGAGGACACGGCACTTGCTACGGCACTTCCTGACTTGCGCTTATGGCTGACACTTGTCATTGAGGTAGATGCCACTGAGGCACTAGAGGGGGGAAGCGAAAGCCGAGTTGACGGTGTCGAGGGAGGAATCGCATTGGGATCGGTTAATGGTGTCGGCATGCTAGGAGGGATTGGAACCAGAATATCGGCCATTGGAACATCAACATCGACGGTGGTTTTACTGCTCAAACTCATTTGGCCCTCATGAGTAGTGATTGTGAGAGGAGTAGCAGTAGTGGCGGTAGAGGGATCACGCTGTGACCTAGACTTTGTCGGGTGGAAGACATGCTTTCTTTTGGGGACAGAGGACACCAGCATAGACATGTCCTCCCAATATGGCCATGCATAGCCTTTGTACTTCGTTGCACCCACATGCGTCTATCAACAGTCAATGAAACAGGAATATATCATAAGCAAGAGTCCACTCACCTTGCAAAACGTCTCCCATGCATCATCCGCTCCTTCTTCAACAACTATGCCATTTTTTTCATTGTAGTGAAAGCCCAAACACGACTTAGTTAGTTGAAGCAGAGAATATTCGGCTTTCAGCTGAGATGGTAGTGTCAATGGATCTCAAGTGCGTTTGGGATCGTACTCACATTGCCCCACTTGGTGTTACATGAGCTGGCCGTTTTCTCCACCTTCTGCAAAGGGAACTTCTTGTTGACCCCCTTGGCGACCTGAGTCATCGTCTCTTCCTTGAAACCGTTATCACCTGATGATGCAAAGTGGATAAGCAGCTGTTTGATGAGCTCTTTGGTCTCTGCAGGTGTCCATGTGGTCCGTGGAGTAGAGCGCTTTGATTGGCCCTTTTCTTTCGCTTTGCTTTTGCCCTTGGCCCTTCCTCTCGCTTTAAGTTCCTCTTGAACTGGATCAATGGCTGGAAAAGAGGCAAGAGACCCAGTAGATCTGCTTGATTGGGAGGAGCTGCTTCGAGTGGCAGGCATTATGAGGGAGGAGAGATGGGGGATGGATAGGCTGTGCATATGTGTGACATCGTCAGCAACGAAAAAGGGAAGAGGCTATGTCCGGTGCTATCTGGTGGCGGGATGTATGCGAGCTTGAGGCGCTCTAGCCGAAGTTTAATTCTCAGCCAATGTCATTCTAAACTGGGCCTAAGGTTGCCACTCCTACCCTCTCCACTATGCCTGTCAAATTTTACTCCTCCAAAGAAGAACTCGCCCTCTCCGCTACCTCTCATACTGTCCGTTTTACAGATGTTCCATCATCCCCCACTACTTCTGCCACTGCTCTCTCCGAAGCACCTCCTCCTTCTGACATTGTCGCCAAAGCTGGCTGGAATGAACCAGCCTGGGAACCCACGCCTTATCCCTCTGTCGTGACTCCTGACATTCCCCTTGCTAGAGAACGCCTCAAAGAACTGCTCTATCGTGAGCAAAAGGATGAACTCCTCCATTATCTCTCTTGTGACCATCTCGCAGTCCCCATCTATGCCTACCTTAACTGCAACTCCCCCCTAGTCCTTTTCTATAGGGCGTTCTTTTCCTTAGACAACATACAACCCCCTTCAGTGTGAGGAGAGGTGTGCCACAGCCTCCTAGAAGCCATGCATCAGTTAGGCATGTTGACTTTCCTTTGCGACCTGGAATGATACCTCCACGAACTGGCAGACCAGCAGAAGGCCCACATTGCCCTCCTCCCAATGCGCAGTACCCCTGAGGTTCATACCCCGTCTACCCTCTCGGCATCATCGTCCTTGCTTAATTCTGACAAGGAATGAGTCCTTCAATGAGAAGAAAACTGGTGGACCGGGTATGGAGGAGAAGAACCCCTGCCTTATAATCACCCTCACATGCATGAGGCCTGTTACCAGTGCCAACACCTGGGACATCGAAAGGTAGACTGTCCCGACTACCAATGTGGGTACTGCCACCACTTTCATCCTCGCCATATGGCCGCCCACTGCCCCCTCCGTCGCCATACCCCAGACAGGGTACCATCAAATTCACCTCCTAGCTCCTCCTCTTCCTCTTGTCATCAACGACCCACTACTAATTGAATGCACCCTTCCAGGGGTCCACCTCATCCTCGACCTCTAGTGGAGCATCTCCAGTGCTCTCCATCTCCTCCTTATGAGGAAGACTTTGACACAGTGGTGGATGTGAACATGACTGGTTCTCCTGGCGGAGGTTTTCTTGATCTTTAAATGGTCTTCATCATTGTCTTGACCCTAATAAGGGGGTAATGTTACAATTTCTTTCTTCTTGCTTAGTCATACAAGTTCTGGACATTATTTCTTTTTCCTATGATTATTCACCTCCTCTTAGTCATTGGCCCAATGACTCATCATCGTCTTCTAATCGTAGCTCTTCCTTCACTTTCCCCAATATTCTATGTGATTCTGTTGCATTCTATTTTGTCATCTTGCTGACTAGTCCTGTATACCACTAGTTCTTTCACATTCCATCGGTTTCTATACCTAGGGTATATAAACCTTCATTCTCTTTTCCTCTCTTCTTTTCCTTAAGCTAGTTCTCCTCAGAGATACCGCCTGTGCCTCTAGACTAGCAATCTATTTGATCTTCCCTTTGTCACCCCTCATCTCTTTAAGCCTCCACCTGTGCTTTGAACGGGAGCTTGTCCTTCTGAACCCTCTAGTCTCTGGGTACCAAGTTCACCGTCTTGTGAATAGTACCTTGAACCAATAGGATACTCCACCTTCAGTTATCTCAGTCTCAGTCAACCACCGTTGCATGACTCTCGCAGAGTTGTAGTCACTTGATTGTTGCCTATGTCTCGTGATGCCTAATTGTTGTCCAAATCTCTAAGCCTATAGTCAATATCTTTCTGAGGCTATGCTGCGTCTTACTCAGACCCAGTGTAACAGGAACATTCTGCACAAACTGTTGTGCTCTTCGATAGTTGAGCACTGGTGTTGGCATCGCTCGATGAATACGACCCACTGTTCAACAGGGGCATTGAGGGATAGCACCTTGTGGGGAAGAGTGGTATTCCTCCTTGAGAAATGGAGTTGAATCTCCCCTTGAGGAGGTGGCATGCTCTGTGATGTGGACAACTACATGGGGTTCACAGGAGGAGAAGCAGAGCATTGGACATGAAGAGGGATGGACATCATTGTCATCAAGGTGGCAGTGGGAAGTCATGCAGTTGGCGCTGGGGGCAGTGCAGGCAGAGACGGTTCTGCAACAAATTGTGTATATGGAACTGGTTGCATGGATTCCGGGATGATGTTCGTCGCCACGAACTACGAGGCTACAGCATTCTGCTCCTCGATACGAGCATCCTGCCTTGCAGCAGCTGCTGCTTCCTTCCGACCTTGCCTCTTCTGCTTGGTCTTGTCAGCATACCACATAGGGGGATGCCATGTCCTCAATGTGACATGGAGGAGGTTGCCCATGACCAGGTCTCTGTGCTTCTTCCACAGGTTCAAGTAGTGGATCAGGTCAAGGGCCTGATGTGTCTTTGGGGCATTGCCCTCCATCTCATTCTGCACAGCTTCAAATAGTGCACTGATCTTGTCCCGCCCATTGTACAGGCAGACAGGTCCCAGCCTGTTGAACTCGAAGCAGGGTGGCTTATCGAGGCAGCTGTGAGTGCAGCAAGACACATGACCTGCTCCCTCCTCCTGCCTTGATAGGCATAGAGCTTATGATGGTACCTGAAGAAGAGGGTCTTCTGCCCATTGCTGTCGGTCCTGTCTCCCAGGATAAGGTAGCCTTGAGGCTGCTCAGTACCCAGGAGAGACGGGAAGAGCTTCACCACTGGTGACAGTTCATTGAACATTCGTGGTCTTTCCATCATGGGCTCAGATTCCTCATCAGGAACTTCACCATCCTCATAGGGCAGGATTGGTGCCATTTCCTCATAAGAGGTGGGGACAGGACACTCAGTTGCTCATCCCTTACCCTTTTTGGAGGGTGTGACAGGAGCATCATCAGATGATGTGGGTAAAGCAGGGCCTCCCTGCAGACAGTATTGCAAAGCAGGGGAATCCTACAGACGGGACGAGAGTGGTTGCATAGAACCAGCTGCAGCCAGTACCCTCCCCCTAAAAGAGGAGGACCCAGAAGAGCCAGCATGTGGGGTGTCGATGTCCATAGGACCGCCGAGGGATGCGACTCAAGCCTGCTCGAGCTGGTATGCCTCATCATGGACAGACAAGGGAGTGGGAGCGAATGCAGGTAGCAGAGAAGGACCCAAGGGAAGCAAGAGGATGGTCCTCGAGTAGCGTAGCTCATTATTGAGGTGCTCAATCTTGTTGTGTGCAGACTGAAGGTCATCACACATCTTATTGTATTCATGCACCAAGCATGTGTAACTGAAACACTTGAGGTACTCCAGTACAGAGTCCATCAAGTGGTCCAGGGCATTGTTGAACCCTGGGGCGCACAGCATGGCAGCCTCTGCAAAGTGCACCATATAGGCATCACAGTAGGGGCAAGCCTCCTTGTGGCAAATCAATGGCAAAGTGCCATGGTTGATCTAGTGCACCAGGCACAGAAGGGAACAAGAGCATCATTGGCATGAACACTTAGGCCATTCAGGCAACTCAGACTCCTCCCAACAGCATTTGCCTTTGCTTCTCGAGGTTTTAGCCTCGTGTGGTGGGGGAGAGGGTGACAGCTCACACGAAGGTGAGTGACCACACAAGGACATGCAAGATGAGCCTGGTGAGGGTGACCTCGATTAGGACATGGTGGTGGTAGAAAGTCAAGAGAAGTGTGGACCTGTGTGGACAAGACGCAACATGGTAATTAGTATTACCAAATATGAAAATGAGGTAGAAAAGGAAAAAGATCGACATAAACTCTAAACTATGGTGAGCTAATCTAATTGGCTTGTAATTTTTCTGACTTTACTTGGTTTTTTTTTCTTTTACTTTCTTGTTTATCTTTATTTGTCTTTTTTGTTTGTTACAGCTGTTTTCATATCTTCGTGGAAACATAAACTTGGAAAAACACGCCTCGGAGACAGCCGGGCAAGGACCCCGCGTGCAGCTGAGTGAACCACTGGCGTGATTGAGTAAGCATCGTTCACCCT
>JBBPTF010000275.1:0-20155 GCA_038094015.1 Phylloporus cf. gajari | reverse complement strand
GCCTATATAGTGCTGTAGTACCTGTAGGCTTCTCCCCTATATATAGTACTACATAGTAGGATGGTTTACTACATAGCACTACATAGTACATGTGTCATTTACATTGTGCTACATAGCACTATATTATATGTCATAGCCATATCACACAGATGAAATCCACTAATCAACAATATACCATTGCTCAGATTCTACTATAGCCATCTACATTACAAACGTCTTCATCACGTCCCACTCATTGTTCTATTGGGTGGTGTGCTTGCTGCCTAATACATCGTGTTGTCACGATGGCATACGCAAGTCACCATTGTCCTTGCCATCGCATCCAAATTATTGCGCCGCCCCATCAATTCACCCCTCATTGTCGTTGTTGGCGCCATGTGGTAGTCACAATGCCATAGTCATCGCGACTTTGTCAGCATGTCACCAGATTGGTCTTGCTCATGCTTGTTGTGCCACCCTTGTTGCGCCATGCTTGTTGCATCACGGTTGGCACATCGGGTACACCTTCATGCCATCAGGACATGGAGGTGGTGCATGGAGGTCAAGGTGGCGGGTCCTCCATCAAGCGAGCCCCAACTCATCGAGTGAGCCATCAGGGATAAACCACTCAGGGAATGTTCGGATTGCAGGAGTGCGTCGAACAGGCCGTTGGGTCCCACCTGAGGGGAATATGGTGGTGGGTGAAGCAGGAGGGCGTGAGCTCACAGCTTGCATTGCCAAACAAGTGGTTTGGCTCGTCAACGCCCAAGGAGGGCATAGAGACAGCAGGTGCCAATGAGCCATTGGGCTCCGTGGAGGTGGCCAGACAGATGAGTGAGGACAATCGTTGAGTGCACCTTATTGCGTTGCCCTCACCGAGTCACAGTCGTCGTGGCGTCTTCACTATGCCATCCTCATCATATTGTGGTCGTCGCGACCTCCCTGTTACACATGGTGGTAGCGACAGTGTTGGTGCAGCCATCCGCATGCCGTTGTCATTGTGGTCATCACGACCTCTCTGTTACACGTGGTGGTAGTGTCCTCCAAGTGACGGCGGTAATGAGGGTGCGGTCAGCGGGCCTGGTCGCCGTGGTGTCTGATCGCGACAATGATTTGAGGGTGGGTACGACGCCCTCCACTGTGGTGATGTGGCTAACTCAGACTTCGAAAGTTTTTCGCATTGTTGACTTGTTGTTGTGTGTTTGCCACACACGTGACAAGCAACGAGCGGGCATCCGACAACGCAGTCAGCCGCATCCCTAGCCTAGGAAGAGCAAACACAGTCCCTAGGGACCAAGGTAAGTCATATGAAAAGTTATCTACATACTAACCATTCTGTTTCCTATAGTGGCCTCACTGGGCCATCAATGGCAACACGATGACGGCGATGTGTGCACAACCGCAGCACCGCGGTGACAAAGACGGCGACGACGACACGATGGTGACACGTGCGCAACCACACGTATGCCACGGGCCCCCACGGCGATGACGGCGACAACAGCATGGTAGCGACGACGCATGTGCAACTGCACGCCTGCCACAGCAATGACGACGCAATGTCGTCAATGGTCCAACGCCATCAACGACATGACGACGACGAATGCACACCGCCACCGTCTGGAGGACCTGGCATTGACGATGAAGACGTGCGCGACCGCACCCGTTATAACCGTTGCCCTCCATCCACACTGTGAACTGTGGTGGCCAGGTAAGTCAAAAAGCAACAGAACGCGGTAATGAGGACTCACCAATACCCAGCTCAAGCTCAAGATCTGCGTGTCCATGGCGCGCCCTCCGTCCACCTACAAAAATCCGACTCCGAACCACAGCAGAGAGGTAAGTCAAACGCAACAGAATGTGACGATGAGGGCTCACTGTCACCCAGCGCAAGCTTTGGACCTGCGCGTCCACGGCACGCCCTTCATCCTACCCGATCAGGACCCACGCATTCACGGCACAACTACAACAGGCCGATTGCGACCCGGCTCGAGCTTGGGACCTGTGCGTCCACAGCACGCCCTTCATCCACCTGCCTGCCACATATGTATATTGTATTGTACATTGCCAGTGTCGTATGGTAGAATAACACAATACTATTTTTCTTCTTTTTATTCAGTGAGCAATGTGAGTACTATGTAGTCTACATAGACTGAGGAAAACGCAAATTTGCTACGTAGTCTCGGGTAGTAACATGACAGATACACGATAGCTATGTAGTCTCAAGTAGTGAGATAATGGATATGCGGCGGCTATGTAGTGCTACGTACACTACCGTTACTACTCAATTTAGCCGCTAACTACAGCAGGAAAACAAGGTTTCCTGATGTGTACCCCGACCCTCCTTCCGAGCTCAAGGCTGCGATCAAGGCTAACCTGGCCACGTTTTACCAGACACTGGAAAAGCCGACCTGTAAACAGTTTTTCCCGTACGGACAGTAAATTTCAGGGTGAATAGGCGGTCGGAAGTGTAGGAGGAGAGCAATGACTTTTTACGAGAGGCATGGAGTAGTGGTAAAGGTGGCGAGGAGAGTGTATTCATATCCGCTGGTGGATATACCCGTGAGACAGCACTGAGAACTGCGGAGAAGGGAGGGTTGTTTGCCTTTGGACGACTGTTCATATCAAATGTGAGTGTTCTTCGCTGTCGCTGCTGTTGTCATGCGCCGATTGACTGACTCGATGATTAGCCTGATCTTCCTGCGCGGTTGCAGAAAAACTTACCTTTGACGCGTCCAGATCGATCAAAGTACTATCTGGCGGGAGACCTGTCATCATTTGGATATAATGATTGGCAATTCGCGGATGGCACTATTAAAGAAATAGACGTGAATAACTGAGGTACCTTGCCTTCTACTAGATATCTTATGGGTAGCGTATAGTCGTAATGTAATACGTGATAATCACAACGTCTGGCTTTTTCATGACATAGTTCGACGGATTACGACTCGCTGGGTGTCCCTCATGCCAAGTCTCGTCACTAATCGTTGATCGTGTAGATTTTGTAATTTGGGGCGACGTTGGCATGGAAGATAATATGATGTTTCTAAACGCTGTATTCGTGTCTTGCTCTCTTCCTGATGGTCAGTGATAACTCCATCTGATTCTTGTGCTAGGCTTGCGACTCATTTCACGCTAGATTGGATCGTCTTTCACGTGCCTCAGCGTGAAATATGGCAAAAAATTTCCGGTGGGTTTCCTTCGCCTATCATCTCGTACTTTTATTCATACCATTTTAGTGGGGAAGCACCAAAGTCATCATTCCCCTGACGCTTTCCTTCCTGTTCCTGTTCCTGTTCCTTGTCGTTGAGCGTGTCATTGCACGTGAACATATAGTTCCACTATCTCTCTTATTCGCCAAGGTACTTCTCCTGGTTGGACTGAGTAATTGTCTTGTATCCCTGTGCATTGTCACTGTTCTATATCTGCCCCGCTGTGGTTCTAGACGGTGCCTCTAGATAGCGCAGCTATTGCGGGTACGTGAGCATCTGAAGACTGAAGGGCATGAGCTTACTCCTCTGAATCGCACTGCCCGCCTGTAGGTTTACATTTGTGGCTGGATAGTGTCGCCGTGGGTCTTGGTTCCTTGTGCTCTTGGTAAGACCACATTGCTTGGTTTTCCCTTTTGCACTAACACGGACCACAGCTGGCTCATACGCAGAACTGGAAAGTACAAACTCGTCAATCTGATCTTTGGAATCTTCCCATTTTGCGGTCCGATCCCCATCATTCTCCTTTGTGAAGATTCGAGGTTTGTACAAAAGTGGCTCAGCATCGTTTAGATCGGCTTCAGGAGTGTGATGGTATTTCAGACGGTACTGCGTAAATTGCTTATTTTTCTTGCATAACTTTGATCAATCCCATTCGCGGTGTGAATGGGGATAGTTGCATTGCGGGCTCACTTGCCAGGTAGGCTGTATCCTCGCATGGAAATGGAAACAAAAGCTGATATATTCGTGACTTGACAAGAACCACAGATGCCATTTAGGATAGCTTTCGGGCACATCTTCGGCGGCCTTGGTGCACACCCTCCTTTCATCAGCATGAGGGTACAGACTCGGCTGATTACTCCACAGGTCAAATGTCTGCAGGCATTACCATTTCCTCTGCCATCTTCCAATCCTACCTTGAAACTGTGTTTCACAGCTGCATTGACGTGCCTGGCGCTGGAAAGGTACGTACATCTTGCCCACAGTAGCTGAATCCTGATGGGCCATGTCTCACACGATGGAAACGAAAACGAACATAACATAGCTCGTTACCGACATCCGCTACTCACTCAGCCTTGTCAAGACTCTGCCCGAACCTGTCCAGCATACGGCGCGTGATGCATATGCTACTTGAAGACCGAGTTCATCGTAGCAGCGTGTTCAATGTTGATGGCGTACCTGGTGAGATTACCTGTGCGTAGCTTTTTTTCATCTCGGTTTCTTCATCCGTGTTTGTTAACATGGTTGGTCGTTTCAGATCCTAGAAGAACTAATTGGGGAGTTCCGAGTGTGTTCGGTGTCAAGAGTCCAATTCTGATACGGATAGCCTACGCCACCTAGATGGCGGGTGGCTGTTGCCAAGGTAATGCGCTGCACACCAGCTCCCCAGGGATGAGAATTCATTATCCTGCTTCTCTCGGACACTCGGCGGACACTCCCTTCAAGATCTCCCAGCCGCTACACATTATACCAGCGTCCTCTCGATATACCAACTACCAAGAACCCCCATGTATATACGTTTTAGACATTGTGCATGTAACTGCGGCTGGTTAATCACCGTGTACTACGCTATGCATGAGGAGCGCCCTAGGTGTCATTACGTTGCATCATGAGCAAACCAGCGCCGACGGGACGATCAGAAAAGTTTGATCTCCCAACAAGAACAATGTTGTCAGATTGGTTTCCATCGTGATTGTTGTCTGCTGAAAGGAAACCGTTGTCAGAGAAGTATTCTGAGTACAACTATACGTTCCTGACCCAGCAGGATATCATTTCTTGAGGCAGCTCTTTTAATGGCTAGCTTGCATCGGAAATCGATGTCGGTCGGCTCAGGTGGATGTGAAGGGTTACAACCACAACTTTGGTATATAAAGTCACCCGGCATTCACTCACAAGGAGATTGTGTGCACTGACTATTAGACGTCATCAAACTAATTGACGAGGCACCTACTGGGTACACTGCTCTTTCTGTTTGATAAACAATACGCCGCTGCGCAATGTACATGCTTTGCAATCCTGTGAGGTAACTTACCTTGCCTTGCGGCTGTAGTCTTCACCGAATGCAGAAGCATTTTCATGGAAAGCTGTGGTGAAATATTTCAGAACAGACCCTAGGATCATTAAACCTAACTGGGATCTGTTCGTCCTTGGGCTAGGCAAATGCAATCTGTCTTGCACAAATCACAAGTAACCTAGTGTTCATGTGATTCGAATGCTGTAGTTACCATATGAATCGAGGTTACTCCACAGACGTCGTTAGGAGGTGCGGATGAGATCAGATGTATGTAGTGAAAAATAGTTAACTAGTCTGAATCTACCAAAAGACGACTCTGTGAATATTATTCTGCGGCACCGCTGTTGTTCTAGGAATCTATGTTGTTGAACTTGAGCACAAAGTCACCATTGAAAACGACACTTGAAAGAGGCTGGGACTAGACCCCTGTTCACCTCGGGGAGACTTCGCCATGCCTAGTGGCTTCCGAAGCAGGAAGATCATTATTCCCAGGCTCGTTTCTACCGTACCACATTTGAGTTCAACAAGTTCTCAGACTTGTTTTTCAGGTGAAATGCAATCACACAGACTTGTGATTTCCAGTTCAAATACTGGCCCACAATTGCGGTGTTCTGCGGTTGTGACTCGTGGAATAGACTGGAGTATAGATCCGGTGGGCAGTTCCATTGATCAGTCGTATTTAGGATCCACTGCATTACTCTACTAGTCGTGCATTTTGGGGATTCTCAGTCTTCATCCTGTATAGCCGCTGCACAGAATGCCAGAGGGCGCATTAAGCAGTGTACACATAACACCATTTAAAAGGTGAATTGTAAATTTCAGTCCTCACAAACATGCAGCTTTCTTTGCTTACTCGTATCGTGGCGACCTCTTTCATTATCGCTTCGCAACTCGCAGGTGCCTCCCCCGTTTTGAGTGAAGTCGCACAAGAGACTGCTACACCAGGGCTTGATTGTGGGTATTAAATAACACCCTGCAAGGCACTGAACTAATCCTCGCATTCAGCGAATAATGGTCTTGAGTCTGATTGGGAAGCAAAGTGGTTTTGAGAGTGATGTTCCCGCAGCTATCAGGAAGAACGCGAGTTATCCCACCTTGTCAGGTGAGTAGAGGCAATTCGTGGTTGGACATGGTCCAGAGGTGCTGACTATGTGCCCCAGACAAGCCAGTATCACAGGACTTTACATCGGTGACAATGCTATCACCGGTTATCGATAGTGACCATATATCCGTGACCGCTCGGGCACATCGCTTGGAGTCGCGTATGAACAGTGTGGCGTGACTAAAGTACATACGGATAATACCTGCTAGAATTCCTTGGTTCGTTGGGCTGGTAGGATATAGCTATGTTATTCTTGTAGTAATATAAAGACATTGTGGATAATCGATATGTGGTTGCTGCCCTCTTGTTACACAAGGCACATGAGTACATATCCCTCTGTCCACTATATAAGGGTCTAGACTCTGTAGCTGGGTGATAGTGCTGATAGTGTTGGAATAAGAAACCATACTTGTTCCGTCATAATCACGAATCACACATCGACAACGAGAGGTCGAGGGTCACAAAGGGATCGGAGTACTTCAGTCATCTACAACGATCATGTGGTATAATTGACATATGCATGCCATCTGAAATTCCTACACTTCCAGCCCGCTCTCCTCGTCATTCAGCGACATAAGCCTTCCCCGGTTATCCTTGTCAATAGTTGAGATGCCAGTAGCAGTGAAGGTTGTCGCTGTGGGGTCAGTATGCCTTTCAAACTGTATCGTAGGCACAGTATGGGTTGCTGTGTCGTAACTCCATGCCCTCCCGGAGGCCACTCGCAGAATGAGCATCTGTGGTGACAGGCACTGATAATAACATCGGTGAACACGCGAAGCGGTCCAAGGAAACCTGGACTTGCCATAAACATAGCATAAAGCGAGAGAAAGAGGATTGATATGTCGCTGCTCATACCTAACGAAACGACAAACGCAATGCCGCACAGAGTGTATGGCAGTGCTGATTCGACGATGAGCGCGACTGTACCGAAATATGTTTCTGCGATCCCAAATTGCTTCGGTACGTTGTGCGCGTAATACAGGATACGCCCACAGATCAAGCTCGTCACAAGAACGTTCAACGCGATTGATGTAGCGATGTAGGTCACACCAATATGGGCGGCAAAACCGACAAAGAAGTTACTGTTCGGGGATCCTGAGACGTAGAGGTCGTATATACCAAATGCTAAAGTATCCTCTATTCAGCCTTTACGTGGGAGTTTCATTCTGGAAACTTACCCATAGTGACCAGCCAGAAGAAACAAGGGAGAATGATGATTCTCCAGTCCCGCCAGATAATCCAGCATCGGTATATCTATCAAACCTCACGTATTTGTAGCACTACCGACTATCGAGGAACTTGCTCACCAACAAGCCATCGCTCATCAGCTGGAGAATAACAGAGGACGTGGTGCCCATGGTCTGGTACCAGTCGGATGCGTTTACTGCAAGGTATGCCGCAGATCCTCCAGGATAATTGGCATTGATAATCCACATTTCTTGTCCAAATATGGATTGGATGATGATGTAGATGGTGATCAGAACAAGCGTAACAGTACTGAAGAACATGAAAAAACGGGTAGTTTTGGGGTGTGGAGATTTGGATGAGGCAAAGATGTACATAGTCTGTGCATAGAGCACAAGATTGACACCTGGGCTGCAGGTGAGGGAAAGCGAAGGATGATTCAGAATATACGTACCATAAAGGATCCAATTGAAGTTGTTGCCGACATAGAACGAGTTTTGAAAGAATGCATTGTCGGACATGTTTTTTCAGGGTCGAGCCGGTCCCAAAATGTCAAGGAAAGCTATGAGGGGGCCTGGCGTCAAGTTGCGAACGTCACTTGGTGAGCGGCAGAAAGAGGGCAGTGAACCCTTCAGTTCTATAAGGTCAGCCTATCAGAATCCGACTCTCCGCATCAAACCGTGCTCCAGAACCACAGCACTAAGGCCGCAGGCAATTGGGCGATAGGACTCCGCACTTTAATAGAGACCGGCTAGACTCCATATGGTCTAAGGCGACCCGAAAGCAACCAAATTAGGAAATCAGCACTCACTACTTTCTCACCATCATGCCTGCATCAGCGGCTTATAGTAGTGATTGATGATGCCATCCCATGGAAAAGGCTGTGATATTTGGTTTGACCTAAATATTGATATCCGCCTCGAGAGTCGGAGCATTACCCAGTGCGTTATGTCCGACTCACTGTTCCAGAACTCGTTCTATATTGGCAACACCTTCAATGGTATCTTGTATGGTAAGTCGCTACATTATTTGCCTGACTCCTTTCTGGCTCCGGAATCCGAAGGGGATAGTCATTTCTGTACGGTAATGGCTGAATGGCATGAAACAGGTGTTGAACTGGTGCTGTACGTCCAGACAATGCAGGCCTTATTACGCCGAGAAAACAAACACCCTCGTACAAACCGTTTCTTCGTGTTTTTCAATTCAGTCATGTTGTTTCTCATAACTATATTCGTCGCAGTTCAAGCAGTATTTGGTCAGGAGATGTGGATTGTAAATGCAGGCTTCGAGGGTGGGTCAGCAGCATACCTTGCGACGCATACCTCTGTGTGGTACGAAACTTTGGGGACTACTGCCGCGATCGCTTTGCAACTGATGAGTGAAGCTTTCATGGTATGTTTTGTGCATTCATGAGGATGGGTGAAGGCTAAGCGAAGCAACACCTCGGGTCCTGCATACTTATTAAAACAGATATACCGATGTTTCACGGTCTATGACGATTTTCTGGTTCTGATTTTCCCATGCGTTCTATGGGTCACAACTCTCGGTACGTCTGAAACTCCCTATTTTCTCGCTCGGGGTTCTTAGTTGCCATCATCCAGTATTCGGCGTCCTTCAGCTCTACTACTCTGATGTGCCTTCCGGTAACATCTTCGTCGGCCTTGCTGCACACGTTGGTGTCACTTATGTTTCCATTTCCACCGGACTCAATGTCATTGTATCCTGCATGATCTGTGCACGGATTGTATATCTAGGAATGGCGGTGCGCTCTGCCCGTCATACTGCGAGGCAGAAGGAGACACTGAAGTACACTGGCACAATCCCTGTTATTGTAGAAAGCGCGCTACTCTATGCGATAGCGGGGATCGCATTTGCAGTCTCGTATGGAACAGGAAGTCAGATTTCGATTCTATTCATGTCGATCTATGCCATGTCCACCGTGAGTCCCGTTCTTATGGCTGGATTGTTTTTTCTTGTATTTCTGCTGCTGATAAATGGGACGGACAGTGCATATCTCCCCAATTGATCATTATACGCATTGCTGATGGAAGAGCATGGAAGCGATACGAAGCTCCAGAAAGCTCTGAGATAGGACTACGGGAAATGACCTCGGGTATGAGTCTCAGATCTGACGCAAGGGCAAAAACAGAGTTACAGTACAGCACCGCTGATGCTGACTTGGTGTCGTACGACTGGCACTCGTCGTCCTCCCGATATCACTGTGTTCCAGTCATCGTGGATAAAACTGTTTCTATTGACGTGACTGTTATTTAAGTTTGGAATAGATTTGGTCACTCGATTATCCTACAGAATTCCATGATCCAATGTACACCGTCGACTGGCATCGGGGAAAAATCTCCAGTAATTCGGGTACCAAATTTACGTAATTATTTCTCGAAGTCCTTTGATGAATAGCACCAGCATCTTTGCCACCCTAGTTGTCTGGTTTAGTCCTGCCGAGAGTCAATGCATCTTTACTCATTCTAAACCTTTGGGTTATATGTTGAACTTGCGACTGTGCTACGTTACATAAACATTTCGCACGGTGAGCACTGTAATTTTATGCTGCCTGACACTACTATACTTATGCTCAGCTTCCAACCCAGTTATCTTTGGCCGAAAGCATAGTGGTCCGGAGGTGAAAAAGTTTTTCATGTGCTGAGCCGTCATCTCACCTGTTCCACATGGATATACCAGTCACCTCTGGACGCATGACTGTAAGTTTCTTGTGTCGTATTTTTTGGTGCGTGCATCCTACCAGCGTGAAGTTCCTGTTGAGTAATTAATTATAAATACGTCAGATCAATCAACGGGCCCATCCCATTCCCGAAGACCATCACTTCTTTACTGTCATCGGACATTGTAGGCAATTTGTGATCGCCGGTTACCGCAACACATATGCTCTTGTCTCAGGACACGGACTAGAGGATCTTGACCAGGCCTTGTGACCAGCATGGTCTGCTAATGATCTGCTGCTCGATTTGCGACATTGCGGATAATTGATTTGTCAGGTGGTACGATAAATAGCGTCACTAGGTCCTCCCGACTGTTTCATACTCATGTGCATGTACGGTGATCCCCGTTTTGCGCTTCAACTAGAGAAGTGGACGTGGGACAGCTGCTATTGATTACAGTGTGTTTCTCTATAACACAGCCTACTGAACTCTCTATTTAGTCGAGTAATACAGGTACGACCAAAGGATTGCTTCCGTGGCTCGATCATCGCACAGAAAACGACGGATAAGCTGAAACATACAATAAGAGATACGGGTCATCGGCGAGATTGTGGTAACGTGTATAAGGAGTGCCTTGAAAATTCATCAAAAGGAAAGGAGGCGTCACAATACGAGGTCGCAAAGAGGGATGTGGATTTGAATATTTCCCCGTGTGAGTGGTTCTACTATCAGGAGATGGTACTCACTAGTTAACTTACTAAGCGGAGTCTGAACAAATAATACGTCGTTATCGTGTGATGATCCGCTCGAGGTCATTCAGCACTATCCACAACCCCGCCCTTTTGGCTTTGCCTGTCCCCAGTCCTTTTACCTCACCCTACTGTCAAAACCGCAGAAGGATTGGAACAACCCCATAAGTCCCTATCAACGAAGGAGGTAGGCGCGCGCGCGATGCATGGATCCATAAAAGGCACAGAAGTGACAGAACTCGGGCCTATATCAACACTTGGGACCCACGTGATAGAAATCAAATGAAGAGAGCGGTCTGCGCATCGACTATTCTATTTTTGCGCGATGACCGGCTTCAAAGTTCAAATCCCGAGCTAAGTACATTTGGTATTCCACATAACTGGGAGAAGGGTGTACTGAATATAAATCCCCAGCATGTGGGGGTCGAGTCACCATCCACTGACGTTCACATTGCTACGGTGCTACCTCTCTGTGATCATCATTCTATGTACATCACTGCGCTCTCTCGTTTCATCACAATCGCTTTCATGATTGCCTCGCGACTCGCAGTCGCCGCACCTGCCCCTGAGGACAACACCAGCACGGAAGCGCTTGAATGTGAGTACCGGGATGTATAAAAGGTTTCCCGTACTTACACCTTCATCTAGCTGCCGATGGTCTTGAGTCAGATGGCGCTTGGTTTTAAGCGTGTAGCCCTGAAGGCGTGTAAATACGTCAAGTGTTCAAGGCATGGGATTATTGGATTTGACATTGCGTGCAGGCCACAAACATGTTCTAAGTGTGACAATGCTTGAGGGTGCGAAAAGATGCTCTTTCGATGACGGGGCTACAGCTGAACAAAACTAGGTATACCAGCAATTTGTACCAGGAAAGAGACGGTAAAACGATCAGCTCCAACTAGAACATGGTAAAGCCCATACTCACATGTGCGTTGGTTCGCTGTTCGGGGGAAATATTTAGCTGTAAAGATACTATTTAAGCGAGTTAACAGTTGAACAGGGTAAACCAAAGCCCCGTCTCATTCCGTAGGTAGAGAATATCATGTTGATCAGCTACTGAGCAAGGAAACTACAATCGATTCAAGCGTAAAGTACGAAGTTGTCTTGGGCATGCCGACTCCTTTACTCCCACTGAGTCCCACGTGCCAGCTGCGACGTTGACGCCCTCTCGCATTGTTTCCCTCCATGCCTAAACAATACACCACTGCCTTCTCAGTCGGAATTCCCCCCCGGATTGAGATCACGCCTTCGCCGCTGTGGAGGAAACGCCCGAAACGAACCTCGCGAAAGCTTTCCACAATCATATAAAGGTCACCTATCGAACCCACGGCGAACTGTCTGCTAGATCCCTTGTAAATGTTTCGAGATCCAAGTGACTCAGAGTTGCATCACTAGCGCGTGGGTTTCACCAGATACCAAGATTCCTCCGTCGGTTGCCTATCAGGCCACTCCAAACCGAAGAGGAAATTGATGCACGTGTGCCCCCGTATGTGTGCTACGTTTGACTTGGGGTGCAAGAGTCATGGTCATGATCCTTCCAACCCAGGTTTAACGGTAAACCAGAGTAACGCACCGTATTCACGACCCATTCGTACCAAATTCCTATCAAGATGACTCACCTCCAGGTTTGGATAAGTCCTGGTCCGAAAGCAACGGGGCAAAGCACAGAGTGGATGCAAGTCTTTTTCCGGGACTAAAAGGATGAGCCATATAATGGGACCACAGTATTGAAATAAAAAATATTACTCTGGCGTACGTCTATGGCGAACCAGGCGATTACTCCTCGTCGAGGGTGCCAGCTGCTTAACAGTATTCAGATGGTGAAGGTACATCTCAGCCTGCAATGGTCACCCCAAGGGATCTCGACAGGTCTCTCGTCCGGCCTGGGCACCTCAATAAGACCAGGGCGGAGGACTTCCATTTCATCAGCCTTCAAGTTAATCACTGCAGCCTTGTCCAGCCTGCCCGGCCCTAATCCGTCCCACCGTTTCACGCCGACACCCCACGCAGCTCCATCAGGACCTGCCCTCTCGTGCAATGCGATCCACGCATCTACCAATCCGTTCTTGTCGACGAGCCCATCATCTTCTGGGCTGATGGCGTTGAGGTCGCCTGCAATGATCCCGCTGGAGAGGCTCTGGCCTGAGACACCCTGGACAGCAAGCAGGGAAACCCGGATAGCAGACGGGATAGAAGCAGGACGGCTACGCTACACGACCTACGAGACCACCGCCACTGAACAGACCCCTGCCACCCCAAGCCCCAGGACCTCTCCTCACCGCCACCGCATCCAGGCTCGTGCAGGACGCTGGCCAGTATCTCCAGCTTCGCCCCGAGCACTTCCTCTTTTAGACGGGCTGGTCACCAGACTAGTAGGGAGATGTGCAAGTATGAACTTTTCCCCTCCCTCGGACCCATCGCCTTCCTTTTGCAAATCCGGCAGGGCGGAGGCAAAGCACGCGCTGGACAACAATATCATGGTCGTAAAAGGCACGTCCTCAAACGACGTTTAGTCCTCGGCGTCAGTCGTTAGGAAGGCAGCGCGCACTCTCGCATCGCCCAAGAGAGATGTCCGGACGTCAGGTGTGACTTCTTTGAGAAAGATGATATCAGGACATTTCAGTCCTCCCTCTACGTCGCTCGGCTCTGTGCCTTTTGCAAAGGTATGGGTGCTGTACCGGTTGGGTCTGGCCCTGCGACGGCATCCCTTCGGTAGTGGCAGGGGTCTCCGGCAATGGCCGGCGGCTTGGTCGTAGGCGTAGGTCGCATATTGTAGGTAGAGTGTGCTATCCACCACCGTGCCTGGGAGTCCGTCTCAGGCAGCCCGGCCTCCTGCCTGCTCCATTGCCCAGCTCCGGGTGATGTGGTTAAATGCAAAAACAATGCACCAGAGTCTGTTATTGACCATTGCGGTGTATTGTATGGCGAGAATATGCAACGAACTTGAACGTTAGAACCTAGGAGAGCGAACGATAGAGACACAATATACTCGACTATTGAAGCCCCCTGCCACTGGAGTGACCCTTATCACTCCGAGCCCCTGGCACGGTGGTGATCGCGGGATTCCAATTTCGGAACATCACAATGCTCGAAGCACATGTCCGGATCTCTTTGGTGCTAAACAGCCGCGATATCCCCTCTTTGGCCGATTAATGAAAAGTGCCTTGATGGTTGCACGCAAACATTGAAAAACACTGGAGCGGGCCTAGTACTGCCTCGTGTTGTGCCTTGGGGGACGAACGGAGTGAAAAATCCAGGTATACGGACGATTGGTATTGCCAATTGTCGACCATGTCTGACTCGTTGTTCCAAAACTCATACTACGTTGGAAATGCGTTCAATGGTATCCTATACGGTCAGTTATAGCATCGCTCCTCGGTTCAGTTCTCTACTTAACAGATCCGCTGCTTTGCTATTGATTCCATTGTGTGCAACCGAATATCCTGGAACAGGTGTTGAACTGGTGCTGTATGTTCAGACAATGCAGGCCTTCTTATACCGACCCACCAAGCACCCCCGTACCGCCCGATTTTTCATGATTTTCAACACAGCCATGCTCTTCCTCATAACTATATTTCTCTCGGTTCAAGCGGTATTTGGACAGGAAATGTGGATTGTCAACGCAGGCTTCGAAGGCGGGCCCGCGGCATACTTTGCAGCGTATAGCTCCATATGGTACCAGACACTGGGAACCACTGCATCTATCATCTTACAACTGATGAGTGATGCTTTTCTGGTGAGTCAGGTACATCTAATTGGTGCACGACGATCACTTAGTGAGCACAGATATACCGATGTTTCACGGTCTTCAACAAATTTTGGGTTTTGGTTTTCCCTTGTATCCTATGGATTGCCACTCTCGGTGTGTCTTAAACCGCATCGTATTCATTCCCTTCCCTCACTCCTAAGTTTACTAGCTTTCGGAATTCTAGAACTGTACTACTCTGGCCGGCCTTCCGGTGACGTCTTCGTAGGTCTTGCCGCGCACATTGGGGTCACCTATGTTTCTATCTCCATTGGACTCAACGTCCTCGTCTCTTGCATTATGTGCGCTCGCATCGTGTACCTAGGATTGGCGGTGCAACACACTGCAAGCCAACGGGAGGCGCTGAGATACACAGGCACAATCCCGATTATTGTGGAAACTGGAGCCTTGTATGCAATATCAGGGATTGCATTCGCAGTATCATATGGGATAGGAAGTGAAATATCGATTTTTTTCCTCTCCATTTATGCAATGTGTACCGTAAGTTCTCTTTTGGTTCATGGGTTTATTCGAGCCTAACGGGGGTACGGACAGTGCATATCCCCACAGTTGATCATTATGCGTATTGCGGATGGCAAAGCATGGGAGCGGTACAGGCCTCAAACAACTTCGAACATTGAGCTACACGGTTTGTCTGCAACCGACGCCACACAAACCTTCAACACTGGTTCCCAAGAAACCTCGAAACTACATTTTAGCAGCGCAGATCCCTACCGATTGTAACGCATGTCCCGCGAGCCGTTACCAAGTGTTCGTCACAATCACCTTCGTTCATTGCCGAAGAAGCAATGCATCACTTTTCATACAATTATTCCCCTTAGTGATTTACAAATGAAGTACTTACGCCGGTGTAACATTGTGTATTCAACTTTTCGTCACAAAAGATGTGCAGCAAAACGAGCATGTTAATCGTCGTAACGGCAATTGTCTGCCGTGGTGTTTACGTGACTTGCACAGTCACTTCATTTTGGCAATGGTACCGCACATCGCCATGCATAGCCTTGGCAACTGGGCGGCCTGCAGGCACTAATCAGCGCATCATAGTATCTACAGCTTACAGGACTGAAGAAGCACCATCTTCAGACTATAAAGCCAAGCATCCGATCATGACCCCATATTTCTCAACATCTCTTACTGTCTGTGATATCGTCTCCGCTGCTCACATGCAACTCGGGTTACTGTTCCGCGTTATGACAATCGTTTTCGTAACCCAGATTGCCGCACAATTTGCGATGGCCGCTCCTACAGTAACAGTAACAGTGTCTACGAGTCAGTCTGCGACTCCGAGTGTTCCCTCCTGCCCCACACCTTCGAGCGGCTTTGGAGAGCTTGAATGTAAGCACTACAAACTTGCAAGATTTTGCTCATAAAGTCCTTATTCTATACTAGCAAGCGACGGTCTCGAAATCCGGACTAACTGCGGATTGTGGTTTTGAGGGTGCGAGAGCGCCACTTGCAGAGTTCTCAAGTAATTCACGTTCATAATCTTGCTGATTCACGGAATGCACCACGCGTTACATCTCACTTTTCACCCTTCGCGACGTGGGCGAGCTCCTTTTATATATATTTGATTTAATGTACTTTCAAAGCCGTCTCTGTTCCGCGTAGCTTCATTTTAGAACGGTCGAACACCCTATTTTCATTGCTAATGCGATACTTTACCATGTTATCACATTGCAGAGGACTATCGTCCGAAGAGGTTCAGTTAGATGACTACTAAAATACGCATGAACAGAGCTCATACCCGCAGAAGTGGTACACGTACGATGGAACACGAGTATTATGTCATGTATCGACAAGCCGAATCCGTCCTCCTGGGCAGCATCAGTGTGCGCTGTACAATTGATATGAGGGCTGATAGGCCATCAATGCACAACATGAACACACTGATACAATACCTCATACAGACAGAACTTTCTGTGTTCACAGCCCGTGATGCGCCGGCAGCCTTGAGTCATGTGTTGGGACACCTAGACATAGAGCACATGGAACATCCTCCGGGTCATAGTGGCGATGAGTAGACGTACGTGATGTGGTAGTTCAATCAGATGAAGCCTGCACCCGGTCAGTAATAATCAGCCGCGTGGTACTGATCACGATACTCGAAAACCAACTGAAACTCGCGATCATAATGGCCCTCGCTCTAGACCTTTGTCGAACAACTTCGCCTAGCAACGCGCAATCTGGATTCTGTATGCCTCCGAATGCCCTATACTGGCTCAAGAATCAGAGTACGTCCTTTCTCGCCGTGCCAGCCCTTGATAACATGGGCCCTGACTCACCCATAGAATAACCGCAAGAACGAGCCCGTCCATGTGAAACTTGAAAGGATGAATGCGATATTACACAGCAAGATTACCGCACCGGCTCGACGATAATTGCTTCTGAACTAAAACCACCACTGTAGTCCCAGAATTCGTTAGAGGCATAGTAGAAGATAGGCCTACAGTGCAGGCTTCAAGCTTGTCACGAGAGCGTTCAATGTCATGAGGCGGGTAACGCTAACAAACCAGAAAAAGAAGTCGTCATCCGGAGATCCAGGGAAGCATAGATTGAAAAAAATCAAATGCTTGAATAACGCCATGGTCAGCTCGTACGATGTGCAAGCGCTACCTATCGTGGAATATGCATACCGGTGGACCATCGTTCATTAGTTGAAGAATAATTGAAGACGCGGGACCCATGGTCCGATATTACGCGGGTGTATGGGCTGCAAAGTATGCCACTGATCCTCCTTGGTATCTCGCACGAACTATCCAATTCTAGAACAAATTGTATGACAATGTCGATAGTGAGAAGGGCGAGTATGGCGTGATGGAAAGGCGTGACGAAATGAGGAGGCCTTGTCAGAGCCGATTTGTGGATGGCATCCGCGTAAGATTGACACCTGGGATACATAAATGGAGAAAGTTAGACAATCTCACAATGAGCAACGAATGATGGGACGCTTGTCAAGTTCAGATGGGCTCGGGAAGGTGGGCCCAGAAGTGTAAAGCGCGAGCACCAAGTTATGCAATCCGCGTGTTTTGATACGTCAGTCGGCCCAAATAAGATGTCGCATTATGGATGAGGTTACCAAAGGACAGAATATTGTAAATGGAAGACTTCAGCGGGACGATATATGGACAACGGCATGCACCATTGGAAGGTACGATTCCTGCTGCTAGATTCGTGGTCACGCCGAACCTTTGGAAGACGACAATGAAGGCATTTAAACTTGCAAGAGCTGTAAATATACTCCAAATCATTGATCTTTTCGTCGACTTTAATTGTCAAATGGTCAGAAAGGCAGTCGTGCCAGCCTATTGGGAGGCATAGATGTGAACAAAGAAACAAAAAACTTGCTTGTCTTAGACGACAAATAATGACTATACCATCCCATCCAAGTTGAATCCAACTCTAGACACCCTAGGCACACAGGTTCATATGCGATTCTTGCAGCCCAGCGAAGACGGACAACTTGAAGTGTTTAGAACAAAGTATAATTTAAACTCCGCAAGATTAACTCTTCTGCTATTACCTCGGGCTCTCATTTTGATGTTGCGTCTCGTCAAGTCTTGGGACTCCAATTAGTCCATTGTGTTGATCTGCGAGGCGTGGCATTGTTTGCAGTTCTGATACCAATCTTGGGGGACGCGACTACGCAGATTCGGAAGGGTACGATTCGATCGCCCTCGAGTGTGCCCTCTGGAAAATGCGCTGCTTATCGCAGTAAGCTACGGTTTCCCTTATCGACAGTTCTTACGCTAAAGGTAGCAATGTATCGCAATAAATAGTGCAGTTCGCTGGATGTGTTCCCTCGAATGGTGTCTGCGCGAGAGACTCCCATGCTCAGAGTTCAACCCTATCAAGATTAGTCGGTTGATGCTCCAACACTGTCGTATTCACCCTGTTGACCCATTGCGGAGCATACGCTTCCCACTTCGCCAACCCTCGACGAGCATCCTGCTTTGCTTAACGTGCTTCGGGCACAGAGGCGACCTTATTACGACATATGCAGACATAAACATGTCCCTTGCAATCTATGATGATTCCCAGATCCAAGACCGGAAAAGGTATGTCCACCCTCGCTTATTTTCAGCACTTCCTCTGACGGATGTGCTCAAGAACTGAACAACTTTTATTCGTCTCTCTGGGCAACCGGTCGAGCTACTCACACGGACATCCTCGCGAACCAAGACCCGCGCCCGCGATCCCGTTGACAGTTGTAGCTCGTTGATAGAGGTCAAGACTGTACATATCGATACATGACAACAGCGTACAACGGCATATATAGTGTGGAGCTCGACGGGGTAGGGATCCAGGCCGCGAATGGCTACCTTCTTGGTCAATTCCTTTAAACCACATCCACCACACGTGCGGATGGATGGGGTGGGGACGAAGAAGGCCGGACGCGATTTGGGAGGCAGATCATTGACGCCGTTGGCCCTGTGGATTGCATTTGTCCTTGTCGTGGTGAAGTTCAAGTAGGGTGCGTCTCCGTGATCGCGCTTCGTGACCAGAGTTGGCGGATATCGAGCCTCGTGTCATGGGAAATTTGGACGGAGCTACCACAAAGGATGAGAGCAACGGCATTTGGTGCAAGACAAGGAAATCGGTGTCAATGGCGAAGAGACCTCCCCTGGCGTTGGCTTGCTACCTCTGGACGCCTGTTTGTCTCACACGTGAGCCGGGCTGGTTTTCGTGTAGTTTTTGTATTGATTCATTGATTATGACGACAAGTCTGATCTTCCCGTTTGGCTACAAAGGGATCTGCCTCTCACTGCCACATGCCAAAGTACTTTTTGGTGGGATACTTTTCGACGGCTTTGCAGATTGGCATATGGACTAAAGACGCGCATCCATTCTCCGCGGCGTCCTGCAAACAGGCTCATCAATGTTGAGACTGGTCGCGGAGGTTCAGATAATGATCAAGCGTACGAGGAGCAGAAATCAACTCGCAAGCACGAAAGACAGGCGAACACCTACGGTAGATACCAGTACTAAAAGATGGCCGCCACATGGCTGCATATGAAACAGGGCATGATGCGATTCTAGTGACTGCTGGGAGCGGGTATGCCCAAGTGTGTCGTAGCACTCGTTTTCGAATTCATACCGTTTGCCGCAAAATTTGAACCGGGAGACTCTATATTTTCAGCATTCTCCAGTCTATGCTACGTACACTGCCATGGATTCGACAGGCTGCCAGTCAGCAGCTCTCGATATGTGGCATCTCCTGGCGGGAGTAGCATTGCCAGGTGTTCAAACGACCTCACACAGCATTTACATACTTAATTGGTGATAGCTGGCCAAACAAGCCAAGTGAGGGTAAATGGTTCTATCGAGGCAATTTGGCATGATTGGCATCATCTACAGTATAGGATATCAAGTAAGATGTACATGGGTTTAGTAAAATGGCCGTCTAGTGACTGGAATGGTGTTACATTCGCGGCAAAGATCAATATCTGGGAAGGTATACTGATAATGAAACACCTGCTAC
>JBBPTF010000274.1:0-20156 GCA_038094015.1 Phylloporus cf. gajari | reverse complement strand
GCGGATTTACTCGACGACGTGTTTGTCAACATGTCGCATGGCTACCGCAGGTGTATGCGCTATTCGGAAGCGATCCAATAGAAAACCTTGCGCGTGCCGTATCTGTGGATATGTTTACTCTCTGCTGAGTACGTGCCGGTACACTGGAACGATGTAGGTATTTCGCGACGTTTATCTAAATTCTATGTGAATACGACACTTATGATCTACAGCCGTACAACTTTCTCAAGACCTTGTTTGGACTTCCTATGCCAGAATGCACCGATCTGGTGTGCGCGCTACATACTCTTTGCATCATTGTCGCCTGTCGAACATTCCCCCATACGCATTTGTGCGCTAGACGCAGGTGGATTCGATACTGGAGTGGCCCTTTTGACGGAGTCCACAAAGGGATGGGGCGGAGTGCACGAGTAGATCTCGATCCTCCGAGATTCCCCCGTAGTCAATGTGAATTCTGAGTCCGCAATGTGTCAAGCACATCATAGGGTAGTGTTCTTTGTCTTAGTACCTGTGGATTTGCATTCACTCTTCGATTGCTACTCAATTCCTCACGGTTCACAAACAAGTGGTGTTGGGTCCAGTATTTACTGAGGAGCCTCGCGTTCTACACCCATATTCGCCTCATAGATCAGCGAGCGACAAACACTGCCGTGGGGCATCTGTACCATGTGCACTGTTCTCGTCCCGGAACCGCTCTTCCATCCCTATTTCCTCGCCCTCGTCCTGTCTGACATCTATGAATCGGATCGTGCTCACAGCACCACCAGGCCCAAATTCTGGTCCAAAGCTGAATGCTGTATCAGCATTACCCGCTCGTGTTTCGTGCACGTAAATCTCTCGCAGGGTTGGGATAAACCTGGGGAAAAAAGTAACCGGAGGTATTTGTTGTAGCACTACACCCATAAGCACCGGCCATCCAGTCGCTGCTAGGATTCCCGTGTTAATTAGCAGCTTAAAGACTGCAAATAGCAGGACACTGTCCATGATTACGTGGCGTCAGCTGGGTATGAACAGAGCCATGACAGGATAGGGACATACACAACGAAGTAGAGCGTGGCGTCCCTCGCAAGACATCGCATGTAACGATTCAGCCGGAAGCGGTTCGTCATCTTGTACATTTGAAGGAATTCCTTTATGAATCGGACGGCGGTCAAAAGACACATTAGTGCACCAAGAGCGGTTGCAACAACAAAGGGGGAATCAATAAGCCAAGTGGCGGCAAGGACGCTTGGTCCTATACAAACCGAAAAGTGGTAGACTTGAGCAGTACCTACTTTGCGGAAATGGAAAGCGTATTCTGTTAATCAAACATGACTCAAAGTCGTTTTAGCTTACCTGTAGAACTAGAGCCCAATTCTGAAATACTCTGTACGACAAAACGTGCAAGAAGCGAGACCACCTGCATGGCGTACAATACAAGCAGGGGTCCGAGAACGAGCTTTGATTGACCGTATAATGCCCACACGCGAAGGATCATTACCACTACATGCACCGATATTATTTATTGTGCCGAAGAGAAAGTAAGATCTCACAGTCTGCAGAACATAGGAAAATCCAATAGTTCCACCAATAAAGAAGGACAGTAGTTTTGCCTCACGAGGATGAAAATTATCAGCGCGAAAATCAAGTCTGTACAATGATTCCCCTCACATCTAATTTTACATGATTGTACGCTCGGATAAGTCGATCAGTATATAGATGATGTGTGAACACATACATCTATAGCAACCAAAATATATAAGAATCTTCACAGATCGATCAAAATAACAAAAATACCTTTACAAGGCCAGGAAGAAAGGAGCTCCCATCTTTGATCAGGTCGGATCAGATCGTCATACTCGATATTTCAAATTTTGGACACACAGAAGGCAGAGGATCTACAATATCAGTCGCGGATCCATTAATACGATGCAGGAGACGTGTACATACATGGGATAGCATAACCCAGAATAACGGGCCTGAAAATTGGCACGTTTCACTTCTGATTGACGAGGAAATGCCAAATAGGCGTACGATGATGAATAGAGTAGAAACAGGTCCCCGGGGCTTCTTCTGAAATTATATTTGAATACGCCGTTGCTGCAAGAAGGAAGCAGATTCTGACCCAAATGTACTCTATCTGAAAACTTATCAGTAATTGAGGTCTGCATACGGCAAGCATAAATGCGAATGCGAAGCATACCTCCCTTGAGAACGTGAGGACTGAAAGTGTTTTCAGTTCGTTCACATGAGGAGAGGGAAGTATAACTTACTATAATCATATCCGACAGCAGTGATGATCGCGACTAAAAGAAGCTGTAAGCTTTGGCATGGACAGGAAGTAAACAACAAGCATACGAGCCACGAAATCGTTCGCTTGGATAGCTACGATATCCTGTTCAAGGTTGGAAGTCATGGAGTCAGTGGAGAAAGTACGTTGGGATGGTCAAGTCAGGACAAGCTGCGCGAGGATAAGCCCGCCTCCAACCCGCACCGGTAGCCATTAGTTGGCTTTCGAAGGTGCTTACGCGATCCGCAATGAGTAAAACGCTGGTGAAACATTGTTACTATCACCGGTGACATTGGTAGCTCAGAGTACTGAGGCGGTGTTTTGAAGTTGATAATAAACACCACTGGTAATGGCCTGGGACAGCCAAACTTGTTCGGAATATTGAATATTGGATCCCCAGGTGGCTCAGTGGGTCATGGGGCGGTACTAGAGCGCAGAAACGCATGTCGAACAGTCATTTCTTGAAGGTGGAGGATATCCTGTGCGATGTGATTGATGATATCCCCGTGAGCTCCTGTGTAGTAAAACGCCGGCAAGTTCGTTGGAGCGGGCCAAGAGCCAACACTCGCTTTCAGAGGTACTTGCAGTAGAGAGCTGGTGACCGTACGACTATTTTACCCACGCACCGTGACCTCTTTGCCCTAAATCGCAAAACGCGTGTCATGGTAAGCTCAGCGTTCCATCAATGAATCCATACATTTCGGCCGCCCGCATGCAACCAGAAACCACGGGTAGCTATAAAATACGTGGTGGCCTCATGAGTGGGCCTTCTGTCTTCACCTGGATTCGAGTTTTTCCCAGGTTCAAGCGGCGGTTCCAGCACCACACAGGTTTGCGCGTAGATCACTAGGGACTTTCGCCTTGTGTTAAGATATCGGCGAATACACCTTTGAAGAATTGAAAGTGAGTATTGACTCTCGTCTCGCTCTGAACCCACCTACTAATACACCCCAAGCCAATCCACTTCCTCACCACCAACGTCAACATTTCGTAGGCGTAACGCGACGGATGGCCTGTCCTTACCTAGGGTTGATGGTGACCACACATAGCGCGCATTTAACACAATGATCTAGGGGCGCATGTTTACCTTCTGTTGCAAGTTAAGTCGTTTGTTGTCAAATGTCCATAGGTGCATGGACAAAAGCCATTTGTGTGCTCGTTGTATAACTGAACGTTGAATAGATCCTCCTTAGATCCCGGTAACTTAGGAGGGGCTCCAAAACATCGCTGTAAGTACTGGGTGGCTCACAGCTGTAAAGGTGGTACCTCAAATCGCATTTGAGGCTCAAAGACCAAGTTCTACGTTGGCGATGAACGGTACGCCGTTTTTGCTAGTCCGCTCATGCAAGGAAGATAACGCCAATACAGAGGAGGGTATAGCGAGGTGATCCCACGCTCTCATGTTGATTTCTCTCCCTCAAGGATCCACCGTTCACTCTTTACGCGACGGTCGTGAGTGAATGCTATGCCAGGTTAGACTCTTACGGTCAAGGGCCCGGTCTAATACTGTGATTTTCTGACTATCTCTTGATCTTGAAGGTGACATATGACCGGCGCAAGTTTGAGATTCGGAGCGTTTGTTGGCTCAAGGATGGTGCAATACGGTCCGCTTGAGCACAGTATGACTCGCATCATTACTGCGGTGCATCACGATGGCAATCGGATCATCATGCGGTTGATATGATGTGTATTCGGTTCCCTTGCAAGACATTCGTCCCCGTCTTAATCCCCTACTTTGATATGTGCCGCTTAATATTCAATCATCTCCGTGTTGCAGTGCATGGCGGTCCAGAATATGAACGCTAGACGCCTGAAAGGCACAGCATTGCCTGGGCGAGTCCGAATACGGTTAGGTTAACCCATACTCGTTTTGCAGATCATCTTGGCTCTCCGTTATGCTGATAGCTCATTAGTTGGACGGATCCCAAAAGAATGGCCAAGCTAATATGTGAATCCTGCATGCAGAGGATCGCACAAGGTAAGTCGGTCTCGTTTCTGACTGCTATCTCGGCAGACAGGGCTAAAGCATCGGCCTCCTGATATTGATAACTCGGTCTGTAAATTGTAATCACACCGCTTTCGTATATTAAAGTTAGCTCAAGGGATGCCATTTTAGGAATCGGTCCGTGTACGTGGATACACCAATTGGCAACATGGTGGATCTCGAATCGCGTAAACCCAGACACCACGCTCCATGCGTATCATATGCTCCTCAAACCTAGTCCAGAATGGGTGCCCGTTTCGGGCCTGCCTTCACTGATCAAGGACATTATGTCCGTCCATTAAATAGTGTCTGATCACTTCCGGATGGTCATCGCCTGCTCAACGCATTTTCCACATCAACTGTATGGCTTCCCTTCTGCAGCAAGCTGTCTCAACCATCCAGAAAAATAACTATATATCCCGTGTGTCCACTATCAACTCTGTGACCATAATGCTAATGGTTCTTCATAGTCGTGATCTCCACCGCTGTTGGGTATGATTACAGTATGTGAAATTTATCTTAGTTATGTCTTCACATCGGCTAACCCAAACACTTTCAGTCCTCACATTCTCAAAGGAGGTAGGCCTCACTTCCATGGCATTCTTGCTCGCCGTAAGCTTATCTCCATCATCGGCTATTTTAGGTGGAGCACATTTGGGTCAGTCGGACTTTACTACTACTATTCTCCGGACACTGATATGATTACAGGCGAAGCCTTGGACAAGCGTTTCTACCTTGTTTATCCTTGTATGCACTACCGTGTCTATGTTATATGTTCAATCAGTAGTGCCAAATCATACTAATTCTTAGGCTCGTTACTTTGGGCTTTGTTATGCCATGTACGTGCAAGTGCAACCTTCTGCAACATATCATCTAAACACTAATTCCTGATTCATGTGTCAGACCTGGGTCTATGGGTGTGTTCAAAGTTTGAAATGCCTTGCAAGCTAACCTGACATGATCAAAGTTGGGAGTTCTTTTTTCCCTGGACCTGACAAGGTACTTCTCTTTACTATGTCGTTGAACAAGAATGATGCTCATACAATTTGATTGTAGATGTATGTGTTTATCTATCTCATACTGCTCGACATATCTGACGTGTAAATAGGTGTAGGTGCATTTGCAATGTAAATTCAATATCCACACTGATTAGGATGACTTCAAGGCAAAATGGTTTATATCCTTGCCCAGTGGAGCTTTTGGATTTTCCTGTGCGCTGCAGAGTGTGAGTTTTTACATTTATCCCCGCAATTGTTTGCATTGATTGATGCAGTGGTGATGATCCTTCGTGTGTGGGCATTATACAATCGATCAATCCTTGTCCTCTGCACCCTCCTTGTGTTCTACACCCTAGAGGAAATTGTACTTCTTGTATATTATGTTATTCTGCAAGCTCAACCAGGCAGTTTTGAAAGTAAGCCAAAGTAACTTTGCACCATACATGATTAACAAGTTATTCTGTTTCTACATATGATGTAGTGAGTACTGTCCAAGTGCTCCAATATTCATTCTGCATGCTTACTGAATTCTATCTGCCCAATTGGCTTCAAGTTTTTCCTGCTGTTCCTCAGCTCATTATTGGCACATTGATGTGTCTTCTCACTGTCATCAGACTCATTCAGGAACTACTCCAAACATACAATGCAACAAAATGTGTTGGGCTCAACCCTTATGTGAAATGTCTCGTGAGGGAGGGTATGGTCTACTTCATTGTGTACGTCTACATCTTTCTTTATTGGGATTCTCTTCCACTGGACTGAAAATGCATGATAATGGATAGTGTCCTAGTACTTTCGCTGTATTCTATGGTGATTACCATAGAAAAAGATACGTTGAACGAACAGCTTTATCTAGTGGGTGGAATGTTACAAACCATGCCACCCATTACTCTCGTCCCCCGATTCATCTTGAACTTGCGAGAGCTCTATTCACGTGATCTTCAAGGCAGACAAGGAAGTAGCGTTGATACAGGTTTCAGTTTGGGGTTGGGGTTCGAGCAGGGTGCTGTTCGAAGCATGATTGCATTTGCAGATCCTGCTCAGAACGAGAGCGATGAGCAAGGGGATGGAATTCAGGAAATTGGTCGCTCAAGTGGTCTTGTGTGATGCAAGCCCATGCCAGAGGATTCTGGGATTGCGGTACGGGTTATGTATGTCCAACGCGTTTGTATCGCTGTAATTCTATTGACCATTTATGTACACTGTACTATCTCCTCGTACGTTCCACTGTCTCGCCCTGCTTGTTTGTATCAGTGACATTTGTGTAGCTGGCATGTGATCCATAGTATATAGAGGGCAATTCGTTGTGATTTTGAACCTCTCGAATGGGTCGCAAAAATAACCTATCCGAAACGAGGCTCTCAACCAGAATGCGCTCTAGCTGAGGGCGTGGTGAGCGGGAGGTGGTCGGATGGGCGGGATCGCACGGTCTGCCGCCGATGCAGTCAAACTCTTCCGCCGACGGGCTCTTCCGAACTTCAAGGGCCGACAAATCGATTGCCGTGCGCAGCACGATCGTACCTAAACCAAACCCCAGACAAACTTGCACCCAAGCCGGCCAAAACACGAACTTTCTGGAGATCTTGAGGGTTGTTTCCAGACCACGTGCTAACACGGCTAACCATGCCATTGTCACTCAGCGATGCGTCCGCGTGGATCGCGGTCGACGACAACTGTTGGAACTCGAGCAGTACAGCGTCGAGGACATTGAGAGCAACCAAGTCACTTGTTGGATTGCAGGCTATTATTTCCAGCAGACGGCGACAAGGTTTGGCACTCGAACCAGGACCATGCATTGTTCTTACTACATCCAGCAACCTGTAGAGCTTCTCTGTCGTGTTCAGGGACGAAGTGGTATACATCAGGCACTCTTTGTTCTAGTAAGCTCCAGTTTGACTGGTAGACCATCGGCGGTGACATCCTTTACCCATCCGCTAGGGCGCCAGGAACGGCACTATTTCCGTCGCATCCCGCACAGTAGTTTGTGGAACTCAGATAGTATCCCCAACAGCCGTGCGTTCTTTCATGTTATCGTGACCAGCCCGTCTAAAAGAGGAAGTGCTCGGGGCGAAGTCGACGGTTTTCCCTTCCGCCTACCCAAACCTCATAGACAGGTCTGATCACCAGACTAACCTCACCTATCCAATTAGGACGTTATGTTAGATCTACGCGCCCAAGTTATCGAATAGACTTCAAGTGTCTCAACGGTGAGTCAATACAGACGCTGTGCTTCGCGCGCTGGCGGCGCATCAGATGGCCCTTGAAGTCAATCGTCAGTCCATTGAAATTATCTTTCGAGTTGAGGCAGGCACTGCGGGGTTCCTATTTTCTAGCCATGAACTGACAGTGAGTAATTTCGTAGTCACTTGGCTTATGGCCCTTCGCTATCTTCTGACATCGCGTATTTATATACTAGGTGAACGCCCCAGTTAAATATCGTCTTCAGCTTCATCCGCTCAACGCGCTTTTCAGATTGACTGGATGGCTTTCCCTCTGCAGCAAGCTGTCACAGGCATGCAGCAAAATGACTACATTGTTCATGTGTAGATTCAATTAACAACCCCGTAATCATAAGTCTCATGGCTCTCCCTAGTCGTGGTTATCACCGCTGTCGGGTATGACTATAGTAAGTACTTATGTAAACTTGATGAACACGACACATTTTCAGTCCTCACGCTCTCAGAGGTAGGCTTCACATTCGCATTTCTCCTCACAAATGTGCCTCAATCATTGACAATATTTAGATAGAACACATTTGGGTTAGACTCTGCCTTCCTCGGGCTACTGGCTTTATTCTGATGCGAGTGCAGAAGCAGCGCTGGACGTGGGTTTCTACCATGTACATCCTTGTACGTACGACTATCATGCCTATGTCATCGATTTGATCTCAGAAGTGGACCATGCTCAATTTCAGGTTCATTATTTTGGGCTATGCTATGTCATGTAGGTGTACACCTGTGCAATGTATCAACTAACACCTGACTTGTGCATCAGAACAACCTGTGTTGGTGCGATCAAAGTTTGAGATACTTTATAGGCTAACCCGACACTGCCAAAAGGTGCAAGTGACATGTTAAACGTGAATCGTGTGCCAAAGCTCTGATTCTGGAAAGATATTGGGTCACGCCGTTGTATGATATCATTGTCACTGAATGGTTGTCGTCAGCGTCAGCGTGGATGTACTTGCCCCCACCCGCATTCAGTGATAGTCACAAAGGAAGAAAGGCTTGCCGCAAACTGTTTCAGCAGACACAATTAGGAGCTTGCTCTCTGGCCATACGTCTATTACACTTCGAGAAGGGATTCCAGCACACCGGATCGACGTAAGTTTCTCTGAATCAGAACCGTTTGCTTGCTGTATACTGAACGATGAGTAGTTATCGCAGGTAGATCGATACCCTACCCCCTCCGTACTATCAACTCCTATAGACAGCACAACTCATTGTCATCATTGATTCTTGAAGGTGAGAAAGACAGTTTAATTTCGAACGCACAGGTACGGTAATTACTATATACGGCACAAAGGTGAGGTCGCAACTGGTGCGGTGCGTACGGTGCGACGCACGGTGTGAACCCCACTCAACTTTGAGCGGGCCTATTTTCTAGGTTCGTTATTTTGGGCTTTGCTACTCCATGTACGTGCACACTTTGATGACATATTAACAGCACCCTGATGCTTGATTTGTGCACTAGATCACAGTCCATCTGTGCGTTTGAAGTTTAAAACGCGTCGCTGGCTGATTAGACCTGATCAAAGTCGGGACTACTTTTTTTCCTGGTCCTGCCAAGGTAATCAATGTTTCTGTGTCCCTGTTGAAAGGGGGAAATTTTTGATTCTAGACATATGTATTTGTGCTCTGTCTTATAAGCACTGCTCGACGTATCAAGAAACTAAACACATGTGGATAGGTGTGAGTATCGTGCATATGATTTCAATGTTTATGCTAATCAGGACGGCCTCAAGGCCGAGTAATTTATTATCTTATCGGATGGAATGCCTGCATTTTCACGGGTGCTGCACAGTGTGAGAAATTATTTCACTTCCAGACTTCCACTGCATTGAAAATTGACACAGTAGCGATGATTCTTCGTGTGTGGGCACTATGGAACCAATCAACGCTTGTCCTTTGCACCCTCCTCACGATCTACACCTTGGAACAAGTGTCATCTCGCGCAAGTAATGTCATTTTCATGACAAATGTTGGCCGTTCTGCACATGAGCTTGAATTATTTTGGTATCACTCACTACCAACAGGATATGCTGTTTCTGTACAGTTGGCACCATCCAAATGCCCCAGTTTTCATTCTGCGTGCTGACAACCATAGAATACCCTGTGACGGGCTGGATTAAATATTCTACTTTGGGTTTTGGACTAACTCTTGGTATATTGATGTGCCTTCTCATCATCGTCCAATTTGTCAAGGAGTTGCATCAAACGTACAAGCAAACAAAGAGCGTAGAACTCAATTGTTACATGAAACGTCTCATGAGGGAGGGTGTGGTCTACTTTATCATGTACGTCCACATCTTTGTTGTTGTGAGTTCTCTTTCGTGCCACTATGCTAACAGTGTTTGGTGGATAGCAGCGTGATGGTTTCAATGGTTACATTCCTGGGTGACACGATACCCGATGCAAAGAACAACCAGCATTTTATTCTACTGGCTTTCATACTACAAACCGTACCTCCTGTTAACCTCGTACCCCGATTCTTCTTGAACTTGCAAGAGGTTTATGCTCGCGATCTTCAAGGCAGACGAGGGAGCCTCCTTGATACAGGTTTTGGTATGGGCTCGGATTTCGAGCCGGGTGCCATTCGGAGTGCGATCGCATTTGCAAATCCCAGGGAGAATGAGAGCGAAGAGCGGGGCGATGAAATAGAGACGGAGATTCAGGGAGTTGCTCGCACGAATGTTCTAGCGTGACGATCGAGGCGACAGAGGGTGGTGGGCTGGTGGTGCACATTACTCACGTCAAAAAAGATTTTATGCGATTCCGATTACCTATTTATGCACAATCCCTTCGCTAAAGGTCTCGACGATTTTTTTGACCACTGAGAGTGCCAAGCACGAAGTTCGAATGGATAGGGATGTTCAAAATTCGGGAACGAGTCACACGAAGGACCGATGATATAATCATCAACAACCAATAGTGAGGTGCTCATTTATGACCTGATAGATCATAAACCTTGGGAGCGTGGACTACAAGCCGAACAGACCATCAGATATGCGAGCAACGCTGGGAAAAACTACTCACATCGGTGGCAGAAATTAAAACATCCCGGACCCAATTCTCACCCAGTCCGTCAATAGTGGTGTCATAGCGTGAAGCACATTGTTACAACCAACAATCGCTGAACCCGCATTGTTATCGTGTTCTAGTGTAGAAAGCCAACGCCATGTAAACTCTATAGTAAAAATTCAGCTGCGCGTCGAAGGGGTAGATAAAGTGATAGGTTACCAGAAACCCATGTCTCAATAGACTTGATTGTACACCCTCCTGACACACCATGGGCAGTACGGGGTGACTGGTATCATTGATGTGACCTGCTGAAGGAGGGCCTCGTGTGATCACTGCTGAATCGTGATTACAAGGTCAAATCCATCTGATGTTAGGACCAATTTTAATGCACTCCAAAATAGTAATAAATATACCAATGGGATTATCAATAGCGATTGACTTGTGCGGGAATCGAGTTTAATATGAGCATGATTAAATGATTGATCTCATGTTCGTAGTTGCCGCAGTCTATATGCGAGCTTCCAAGAAGAAGGTGCATGTATGCCTATAATACATCAATGATGGCAGTCTTGAATGATAGCTCATCATGCGCATGCCTGGATCACGCAGAGCTCCGAGTGACGGTACACGACCCAAAAGCGGTCATCTATACGTAACATAGGAGACAGGTTGAAATAGTTCTGAGTTACATCACGCAGGAACATACCTTGGTTAGGAGAGTCCCAACATCATCTGAATGAAAGCATAGAGACGCCCTCACATACTAAACATCCTACAAATAATATTAGTGTCTACATGATGAGAGATGAGCATGACAACGCACTTCTTCCATATTGACGAGTGCCGCAGCCCACTATCGAAGGCTTGCCCGGACAAGAGCTCGACTAGCGAGCAGATGATGAGTCGTATTTGTAGGTGTCGGGATCGCTGTAGTCAGCAATGCTTCTGCATTGGCAAGTTGATCGTCCATTGTCTCTGTATTTTCGGCTCCTGGTAGGTGAGTGTGGATGAGAACTCACGTGTGGAGACAAAACGTGACCTACTTTGACAAGAGAACGTCCTCTTGTGATAATTTCCCCATCGGACGGGGAGAACGCCATAAAACGCCCTGGGAGGACACCAAGTTGGGTGTGTGTCAAGGTGTCGCATATGTACGTGATGGTGTCCTCTGTAGTGCGTGCTGTGATTTCCTCGTAGTGCGGTAGGATAATGCTTGCAGTTTAGGAGGCAGGAATGGGCCACTTCCGAGAGAGTTGACTCAGTAGGTCGCGACGAAGAGGTGGTTGCACAGGAAAGTATTGACGTGATTTCGATCGCGTATTTGGTCGTGTTAGGATCAGAAGATGTTGACCCCTTCCAAGTCTTCCATTGAAATACTCAACTGACGAGGGCAACTCACCAGATGTCATAACACACAGACGCCGCACCATCAAGACACAAAGTCAAACGGCATATAACCATACTTCTATAAGTTACCTCCGCGCCAGGCTTCGTGAGCCATCCATGGTGAACTATTACTCGAGGTCCCGAAAGATACCATCCACTGCATGGCGAAATTGTTGGCAAGGACTGACTGGCTCGAGCTGGGATTGGTCTATTTGGAGAAGTTGCAGAGACCATGGGATGTGGGTGCAAGAAAGTCTAGGGAAAAGTGAACCCACAGTGGCCGAAGACAAAAGTATGTTGACGATGCCTCATCCGCTCGGATCACTCAACTTGTCGTTTCTAGGTCAAAGCTGCAGGACGCAATGATGAACATAGCCACTGCTCTCTGGCCGTACGTCTATTTTCACTTCGAGAAGGGATTCCAGCACACCGGATCGACGTAAGTTTCTCTGAATCAGAACCGTTTGCTTGCTGTATACTGAACGATGAGTAGTTATCGCAGGTGGATCAATGCCATACCCTCTCCAGTACTATCAACTCCTATAGACAGCACAACTCATTGTTATCATTGATTTTTGAAGGTGAGAAAGACAGATTAACCTTAGCCCCGACTTTGAGTTCCCAGAAGCTAACTGAGATCCGACAGAGGAAATTTATTCCTCTGTCAGCGCACTGTGCACCATTGGCACTCGCTGTTACCAGGACCTTCGTGACTTGTTCATGAGTTTCAAGATCGAAATAAACTAGCATACATGTATTCTTGTCCATAGCCTTTACCCCAGACCATGATTTCAACCTTAGCTGTCCATCTGAATTTCATGCGTTGTGACTATCATGTTCAGTTAGCGAAACCCTCACCGAACGTCACAAGCAACCAAGGCAAGACCATGGAACATACAGGAAATAGTATAATGTACATTAGTAGGTAGTTGAATCACACGATTCACGTTTGACATGTGTTGCTGTAGTATTCGTACCTCCAATTGAAGTCATGTCGTCTCTCACGCAGCACTGCTCGCGCGATCAACCTCCTGAATCTCCATCCTCATTCCACCGCCCTGCTCCTCACTCACGTCCTGCCCAGGTTCCACGAATGCGATTGCACTCCGAACAGCACCCCGCTCGAATGCTGACCGCAAACCGAACCCTGTATCGACGTTACCTCCGTGTCTCTGAGGATCGTGTGCATAAAGCTCCCACAAGTTCAAGATGAATCGAGGGACAAGTGTAATAGGAGGTATATCTTCCAGTATCAAACGCAGTAGAAAATACCATTGGTTGGCTGAACCGCTTCTTGCATTAAGCAGTATACAAATCGATGATACCAGGATCCTAGGCAACAATACATTGTCAGTTTAGTGGTATAAGAGAAATCACATGACAGAAGAAGATGCGGACGCACACAATAAAGTAGACAATACCCTCCTTCACAATGCATTCTACGTAATGGTTGAGTTTGACACGTTTCGTTGTCTTGTATGTTTGAAGTAACTCTTGAACGAGTCGAATGGTGATGAGAAGACACATTAGTGCGCCAAGGGTGATCAGGAGAACAACAGGCAAGTCTTGAAGCCAGCTGGGCGGATAGAATTCTGTAATCATACAAAACGAGAACTGGAGCACTTGAGGTGTGCTGACTGCACAGGCAGCAAAAATGGGATAACCTGTTAACCATGTATGGCGCAAAGTCAGTTTGGCTTACCTTCCAAACTTGAGCCCAATTGAGCTTGCATAACAGCATAACATATGAGAAAGGAGATTTCTTCCATGACATAGAATGTGAGGAGGGCACCAAGAACAAGCATAGATCGATTGTATAGTGCCCACACACGAAGGATCATCACTACTGCATCAACATGAACCATTGTAATGAAGGCGAAAATGAAAACCTCACGTTCTGCAGCACATATGAAAATCCAGAAGCTCCACTGAGAAAGAATAAGAACTGCTTTGCCTTGAAGTCATCCCGATTAGTGTGAATACTGGAATTACACTGCGACTATGCTCACACCTATTCGCGTGTGATTAGTTTCTTGGATATGTTGAGCAGCGTGAGACCAGGAGTGTAAACACATACATCTACCATCGTGATTTGTAAGCATCTTCACTACCCCAGAGACACAGAAAGGTACCTTCACAGGTCCCGGAAAAAAAGAACTTCCGTCTTCGGATGGTGTCAGGTTAGCTTACAAAGTATCTCAAACTTCGATCGCACCAATAGAGATTGTTCTGGTGCACAGTCCAGATATTAGTTGATACATTGCACGAGTGTACACTTACATGGCATAGCATAGACCAAAATAACGAACCTGAAATTGAGCATGATCCACTTCTGAGATCAGATTGACGACATAGACATGATAGTCGTACGCACAAGGATGTACATGGTAGAGACCCACGTCCAGCGCTGCTTCTGCACTCGCATCAGAATAAAGCCAGTAGCCCGAGGAAGGCAGAGTCTAACCCAAATGTGTTCTATCTAAATATTGTCAATGATTGAGACACGTTTGTGAGGGAAAATGCGAATGTGATGCCTACCTCCTCTGAGAACGTGAGGACTGGAAGTGTGTGATGTTCATCAATACTTGAAATTAACTCAAGATACATAAGTACTTACTATAGTCATATCCGACGGCAGTGATAACTACCACTGGGGAGGGCTATGAGACGTATGACTACAGGGTTGTCAATTGAATGTACAGACGAGAAATGTAGTCATTTTGCTGAAGGCCTGTGACAACTTGCTGCAGAGGGGAAGCCATCTGGTTGATCTGAAAATCGCGTTGAGCGGATGAAGCTGAAGACAGAACTTAACTGGGACGTTCACCTAGTATATAAATAGGCGATGTTGGAAGATAGCGAATGGCCATAAGCCGGGCGATTACAAAGTTGCTCACCGCCAGTTCATGAGAGGAGGCTAGAAAACAGGAACCTGATCGTGCCTGCCTCAACTCAAAAGATAATTTAAATGGACTGAAGACTGACTTCAAGGGCCATCTGATGCGCTGCGCGCGCGAAGCACAGCGTCTGTGTTGACTTACTGTTGAGGCACTTGAAGTCTATTCGATAATTTGGGCGCGATCCAACATAACGTCCTAATTGGACAGCTGATGTTAGTCTGATGACCAGACCTGTCTATGAGGTTTTTGTAAGCGGAGGGACCAACCGTCGACTTCGCCCTGAGCACATCCTCTTTTAGACGGGCTGGTCACCAGGCTGAGCTGAAGTATTCATTGGACATACCGAGTCCTTCCTTGTATGGATGACTCGCCTTGATATATGGGAGCCGATACTGTCTGAATTGATTTATCTACATGTGATTCAGTTGATTGAAACTCGAGACGAGACTATGTTCTCTGTCCAGCACGTGCGCGAAAAGATTGATCTAGAGGGTGCCTTGTCCGATCCTGTTCAAATGGAAAATCCGTTCGCTGAGACTTCCTTGAGATCCGGTTGACTAAATAAACTCTGGCATCAGACTCTACCCCTTGTCGAGATGGTAATACATCGGTCTACCAAGACCATACCACGGCGAAGAACGCCTTGCGATGTATTACGGTATGTAACTACATGGTGATCAGGCGGCTATCGTATGATCGCCGAACACCATTATACGGATGATGCTGTACATTGCAGTTGGTCGAGTAGACAGAGGCTTTGTGTTATTCAAGATCCAATGAATATCAAACTAGTTAGGGTAATCTATCATCTTCAAGACAGAGTTCGAAACTTGTCTTGATACCATACACCAGGTTGGGTGTGCAATACATGGACATACGCCAATAAGTGTTCCAGCCTGGTGCGGACGAGCCCACGCCCGTCAAGTAACGAGTGAACAGCAGGTACTCGAGGGATGACCGGTGAAGTCTCGTCGACTCTGGTGATCAGCATGTGCGCACAGAATCACGATTTAGTCAATAGGATTGTTTGAGAGGATAGTGTCCAGAGGGGTCTGTGTAGTCTATGCCAGTATTAAAATATGGTGAGGATGACGAACCATGCGGCCACTCAAGGCTTCCTTTCACAGTCGCCTTGAAGCATCCTTGTAATGAAACTCTGTCATCCCTTAGACAATCGGAGGGTACACAACGACAATATACTAGTCTCTGATGCACTTAGCCTTTTTGCTCTCAGAAAATCCTTGATCGTCTGTCTGGCTTAACCAAATGGCTTTCGTTTCGATGTCCGTTGACCGTAAAGTTTCAACTGCGCCGATTTGGGGCCGAGATCGCCATTGCTTTGAGAGCCTGGCTACTTATATCACCCTCTCTCAGGAAGTGTGTGCCTCTAGCAGTTGGTGCAGCAGAGCACGTTGTTTGGTCGTGTTAGGATCGGGAGGTATTGGCTTCCAAGGCAAATGCTTTGCCCATCCTTGCTTCCCATCGTGGAGCATAGAAAGCATTTCACTTTGCCAAAATTTACTCACACATCGTACAAAGAGGCACAAGCCCGACGCGGAGAACTGCCGCTGCGATGACTGACAGCATGATCGCGTGAGTGCTTCGCCACTCTCCATGTCATGCACATGCTGACACTTGGACTTGACTTATGCATCAGAATGATGACAGCGATGCGACACGTGACCGTTCTGTCGAATCTTGGTCATATTGTTGGAATTCACGACTGGCTGAATGGTGTCCTCTCCTCTCTCAGAGCAAGGGGTCATCTACTAAACGCGTCTGACACTATACCACACCACACCAATCTAAGCGTAGCGCTGGTACGTTCTCATCAGACCCATCACCCATCTCGTGTGTTTTTGCACCAGGAATCCCGTCTACACGCTCCTCACCGCCCAAACCCGTGGGCCGCTCAAGCACAGGTACGCATACCCTCTGCAATGCGTACGCGAGCACGTGCTAATGCAAGGTGTCAAATGGGGCAGCTTTTATCTTTTTCCAAGGCGACGATCGTGTTCGACAATTCACTGTGGGGGAACAGGGCTCCCACCCGTCAACAGCGTCCAAGGTACACTTGGTGACCACACATGGACGCTCCGCATCTTTGCGCAGCTCTTGTAACCCAAGATTTCAGAGGGTACGGTGAGCGAGGAGTTGGAAAAGGCGGTTCTGCGAGACGGAGGAGCATCGTTGTGCCTGGCATTGTGTTGTTTGGATTTCGAACGGGCTGTTTAGGACCCGAGCGGGACGAGTTGAGTACTGGACATGTTGATTTTTGTTGCACGTCGCTTTCTTACTGTTACTATGCTTGCTGTATCCTCCTCACGCTTTACAAAGTGTGTGTTTGTACAAGGTCATTCAAGCTGGATCACACTAAACTATCGACCCAATAGGGTGTGATTGTTGGGAACATGGATAGAGGAAGGGTCGTACTACAAACTGTCTACCAGCCTGACCAGGTTCTTTGAATAAATTTCAGTCTTGCGAGCGCTATCAGATTTCGAGTTTACTGAAGTCAATTGCTCTCAGTAATACTCTCGTAACGCGTGGTCTAACACCCTGCTGTCGCCAAACCTCGACCCGACAGTCTTCTGCAACCTTGCCTGTTTGTCGTTCATACTCCACGACAAACTTGGGTTGCTTTCCGTGTGGCATTGCGTTCAGAGTATGACGTCGCTCTGGCCAAAAGTCAGACGTTGCGCTGTAGGTCACAAACTAGTTCAGGTGATGTTACAACTGCCACGTATGCAGCATAAAATAACCCACTCGGTTGTTCCAAAACGCGACTGAGTCGGTCTCCACACTTGAAGGCCATTTGGTCGAACAAAAAGTCAAGGATGATGTCCGATTTGGCCTTGAGCACGTCGATGGTGCAACGGGTGAACCCTGGGTTGACGTTCACGGTCTTCCAGCCTGTGACGGGGTGGACGTGGATGACGGGGTGAACCATCTCGACAGATTCGCGGTGAACGGGAAGACCGGCAGGGGCACCGTCAGCTTGGACTACAGCGCTGTGGAGTGCACTCAAGCCTTCCAAATGAAGGACTAGTAAAGAGCATATCTGTACAAGAGTAGGCGTTACTATTAGTGTGCGTTGTTTACCTACTTAACTGATTATGGACGTGCCCCGAACTCCACAAGGTGTCGGCCATACACTCCTGGGTGGTGATGACCCCGAGGGACATCGTGTTCGGAGGCTGCAGCTTGTTCGTTGCATCGCTGTGCCAGAGCTCTGATTCTGGAAGGATGCTAGGTCGAGCCGTTGTACGATATCATTGTAAACAACTGTTGTTAGCGTCAGTGTGGATATGCTCAAGATCTTGTTTAGGGCTGACCATGAACTTATTCAAGATTGGGTTGCTTGTCGCGTGTTTGTGAAGAGGACTGAAATATCTCGCAATGTCGAGTTATTCGTGAATGCTCAATGTTTGGTTTCTGAAGACTGCTTCGAGGTCAGTGCCGAAGAGAATAAACACAAGTGCGCAACCAAACATACGACACCTGTTTCGGCAACCAAGAGAGCACTATAGAGTGAATTGTTAGTCTAGAATTTGGAAGTGGAGTAAGAAAGTCAAACAGTCCATCCTGTTGAGTGGGGGTTGGGGCAAAGCTGAACTGGTGTCAGAGGGAAAAGATCGAGGCACCACAAGGCCTGTTAACCAGTGAACAGGCCATGGAAACGAACTATCGAATGGTGAGTATCTGTTCCGTACATTTGTATCAATCCAACTGACAGGTGTAGGATGTAAGACACGGTAGGCGTTAGATTCACCTTTGGTTGTACAAGACAGCAGGAGAAGACGAGCGGGGAGGCAGCATAAGTAAGTCAGCAACACATAGTGCTGAGGGTGCCAGGCGAACGACGTTGATGCGGTTGATGCGGTCGACGGCAAAAACGAGTGCGGATCGTAACGTGGTGACGCATTTGGTGTCCCAGAACGTGATGGTGTCCCCGTAACGCGTGCTATGAATTTCTCGTAGTGCGCTAGGGTAATGCTTGCAGTGTAGGAGGCAGGAATGGACCAATTCCGAGAGAGTTGACCCAGTAGGTTGCGATAAAGAGGTGGTTGGACCAGAGGAGACCGCAGGAAAGTATGGGTTCTGATTCCACATTGACAAACAAACTCCCAGGCCCAGAGAGATCCCCGGCGGGCTGTTGCGATTCGATCGCCTTCTGGAGAGAATTTGGCTGCATGGACCACCTTGCCATGGTCAAGCGTCGGCGTCTGTGAGGTAACCGTTGGGGGTGACTGGTGACGAGTCGAGGAGACCCGGTTAGTAAGTATTTCGGTCCTGCGAGGTTGACTACCCTCAGCGATACTCACTTGCTGACATGTGGTCCGATGCGCTGCTGTCTCCAAACCTCGACTTGACAGTCTTCTGCAACCTTCCCCGGTGCCCGTTCGTCGTTCGCACTCTGCGACGAACTCAGGTCGCTCTTCGTGTGGCGTTGCCTTTAGAGCATGATGTTACTCTGGCCAAAAGTCAAACGTTGCGCTGTCGGTCACAACCTAGTTCAGGTGAGATCACAACCGCCATCTACACAGCATAAAATAACCCGTTGTGGAGCGCTCAAGCCCTCCAAGCGAGGGACTAGTAAATGACACATCTATACAAGAGTGGACGTTAGTGTGCGTTATTTACCTACTTAACTGATCATGGACGTACCCAGAATTCCACAAGGCGTCACCCCTACACCCCTGGGCGGTAATGACCTAGAGGGACGTCGTACTCGGAGGCTGCAGCTTGTTCGTCGCATCACTGTGATTCGACTACCTACTAATGTACATTATATACTATCTTCCGTATGCTCCACCGTCTTGCCTTGGTTGCTTGTGACGTTCGGTGAGGGTTTCGCCAACTGAACATGATGGTCGCGACGCGTGAAATTCGGATGGACAGCCAAGGTTGAAATCATGGTCTGGGGTAAAGGTCATGGACAAGAATACATGTACACTAGTTTATTTCAATCTTGAAACTCATGAACAAGTCATGAAGGTCCTTTGAACTTTGGTAACAGCGAGTGCCAATGATGCACAGTGCGCTGGCAGAAGAGCAAATTTCCTCCATCGGATCTCAGTTAGCTTCTGGGAACTCAAAGTCAGGGTTAAAGCACCTGACCTGCCCACTAAACGAGCCTAATTAGGCTCTTTCTGTCACGCGCACGCTCCAGCCTAGTTAGGCTCCTTTTCCGTAAGTTCCCGACACCGGGAATAAACCCGTGCCCAAATGTGAAACTCGGCACTTACCTCGGAGGGAAAACATAAGATTCGTAAGCCGTCCAAAAGTAGCACTACTCCCACAACATATCCATATCTAGTAAGCCACCTAGTACATATGTTTTCCACCCTCTCCCTCCTTTTCCCTCCCTTATTTCAC